>VZRQ01004003.1:539518-606949 GCA_013397975.1 Machaerirhynchus nigripectus | reverse complement strand
CGGCGCCGGCGGGACGTGCCCAGGGACCCCCCGTCGCTCCCCGGGCGCGGGGCTCCTTATCCGCCTCCGTTCCCAGCCAGCCGCCCGCCCGGCGCGCTCCCGAGCCCGTTCCCTGCGATCGCTGCAAGGTGAAGCGCACCCAGGGTTTTCCTTGGCATTCCAGGAATGTGTGGCTACCGTAGGGCTCTGCTTTTCGCTCCCCCTCTTGTGCCTTCTTGCATAATCCCGGTGACTAAGGGCTGTCTATTTTTTTTAACTGTTTGCACAATGCGAAGGAAAGCTCATTGTGGGTATGACTTTACGTACAGTTTTATTTGGATAAGCTGAGCGTAAGTTCTGAAATAGGAACGCAGTGAGGTCAAATGTTTTTTAAAACAGAGCTTTAACTCATAACTTAGGGCTGTGATCAAAAATAAAACCGAAGTGGATAGAAGTGCTGGAGAATGTCAGCCTTTCCCAGGTTCTCTCCTTCCTCCTTATTTGCCTTTCTTTATCTTCCATCCTCTTCCAGAGCTCTGAACCCTTCAGCCGGCAGATACACCCATGGTGCTCTCCTTGCCGTCTGGAACAGTCTTGTAGTGCTTTCCTATAATGCCTTCTCTTCCTCCTCCTTGTCTTTTCCCCAAAACTTCACAGAGTGCTCATAAGAAAAGAGCTAATTAGTAGTGTCCAGACCGTGGGACTCGTGGGGTGAGAACAGCAGAAAGCCCCCCTGTGTGATGCCAAAGGGCCACCTTGCCTTAGTCTCTGTCTCAAGAAGGGGTCAAGAGCAGATGCTTAAGCTTGTGAACAAAACCAGGGAACCTCATGTACCCTCCCAGGCTCCAGTGAAGAGTATCCTGAGGGTTTTCTGTGCCAGAGAAGTGCTCCCTTTCTGTGCATGCATGTGTACGTGTCTATAAATACATTTATGAAGAATCCATGGGCGTATCTGGTGCGTAACTACACTTGCACGGATCATCCGTATCCGTAGCCTCAGCATATTGACGTCCAGTCCTGCGGAATAAAGATAGGTGATCCTGCTCGCTGAGTTAACTGGGTTAGATCCTGAGCTCCTCTAAGCTGCTGATGTGTGCTTGTGGAGTAAGGTGATCCGTGGGATGGCACGTGCGCTGCGCAGAAGCGGAGCCGCTGTTTCACTTGCCTGACTGGAGCGCCAGGGAACCGGTTTCTAACCTTTCTTGTGAAGGATTGAGAGTGAATGAGAGTTCTTGTTGGCGTTTGGGTTGGATGTAGTTATAGCTGGGACAGTCTGGCTTGTCAGTGTGACATTTCAAGAGAAGCTGTCAGTGTAAACTTCAGAGAAGCACTTTTTTCCCCTGCTCTTGTTCCCATTACAAATGGCACTTTGACAACTCTCAGAGGATTCTCCCGCCCCCCATTATTTCATCCTGTATTTCTGATCAGATTTACTTAACACTTTGTAACCGTTTCCTTTGCCACTCACGTTCTTGTTTGCTGTGACTTGTGTTCTTTTTAACCCACAGGAGGGAAGTCAAAACATTTCAATGTAGGTAAATCCCTGCACAAAGCAGCATTTCAGAAGGATTGAGGTGTCTTGCTGCATGAAACTTTATATGAATTCGTGCCTCAGTTTAGTAATTGGATCCGTTTGCATATGAGCATCTGTCAACTCCTGCACATGTATGCAAAACAGTATTTTTGTAATAAAAGAGTTTTATCTATAAAAGTCCTGAGATTGGAATTGCTGCCTGTGCATATTTGTCTAACACTGCAGTACAACTTAACAGCTTTTGGCATACATTTTATGAGAGGGGGAAAGTGATATATGATCAGTTCTTGGGTTTTTTTATTCGTCAGCTGTAACCTAGCATTACATTTAATAAGCTACAGCTATTCTTTAAGCAGTTAATCAGTAATTAATCAGGTTAATCAGTAGTTTTCCATTCAGCAGAAGCTTATGGCATATGAAGCTGTACAGAAAGTCGTTGCAGAAGCAGCTATATTATTCATTGTAGTCATACACATTATGCTGAAACATATTGTACCCCATGCTGTCTTGTGGTAATTCAGATGTTATTTCTGGTTTTCTTCCTCTCAGTATCATCTCTCTTTCTAACAGCTCTTCGAGTGTGTATTCCTCCTTCTCTTCATAATACCAGTTTTAACTTTTATTCAGTGGGGGGGAAGTGGGGTGTTAGATTTTTGGGTTTTATAGATCAGCAACAGGAGATAAATCACAGGAGAAGAACTCCTAGAAATTTTCCCCCAAGTAAAATGTTCGAGTCTAACACTTCATGAACAAAAGTTAGGATTAGATGTTATAATTTAAAAATAACGAGAATGCTTCAGTCATTCTTCAAGATGTGTAACAGGTCTGTACTTTGAATTTATGTGCTTTTTTTGGCTGAGCACACTTTAGCATGCATATAAGAATAGGTCTATGAATGATTAAACACTTTACATTTTCCCTAATCAGTAATGAATCCATTATGTTTGCATATGCTTATTTGGTCTCTATTACATAATGTTAGAATCTGTTCAGCATTCATGTGGATCAAAGAAAGGCTTGTCTAGTGGTTTTCTTTGAGAAGAGCACAGCAACCAGATACATATCATTCTAGTTAAAACATGTTTTCTTTAGATAAGATTGTAAAAATCAGTGCGAATCCTCTTTCAGTGGTCCAGGCTGCTGGTCTTCAGGGCTGTCTGGAAGTGTTAAAGAAGCTTGAATTCGGAGTAACTGGCCCAGAAGCAAGATAGCTGCAGTGAGCTGGCCCAGCATATGCCCTGTGCTTTCTTTCTGTGTGAGGCTTGAGATGAAGACGTGCATAAATTTCAATTTCATGAGGTTAAAACTTCACTTTCAGCAGGCCGGTGTTCCCCAATTGCTTCAGTTTTAGGTTAATAGCTGTGGTGTGCCTCTGGCATTGATGCTGGTAGCATGACCACATTTAACTCATCAAAAGGAAAAGGCCAGACGAACTTGGAAATACAAAGGGGGCTTCAGTTCATTTGTGCAGTCTTCCTGAAACCGCAGGAAGTTCAGCTTGAGGTTTACAGCTGATAGGAAGTTTTGCCCTTCCTAGCACCAAACCACACTGATAGACTGAGGTCACCTGCTTTTCCAAGAGGTAACTTTGTGTGTTTGACATAACTTCTTATGTTTATGTCTGTTGACAGAAGTAAATCTGGTAAGTGCAGTTTGGCAAGAATGTGGGATTTCTGTGTTTATTCCTTAGGCAACATGCAGATTGTCACGGTGTGATTCTGTGCTGAGGGAGGCGGGTGAGGGATGCTGTGCTCATCTCTTCATCTGACTGACAGATAAGCTGTTTTATGAACTGCTGCTAAATCCTTATAATTTAAGACAAGGCTATAAATGAGCGCGATGACAACGTCTGTCAGTGTGTCCATGAATTGCCACGAGTGCCACAATTGCTGGCTTTAGTGAGTTTGAGAGGAATGGGATGGAGAAGAGCAGGCTAAACAAATGTGGGGATTGTGACCAGAGGACTTGAAATTGTGGGGAGGGGCAGGTGAAAATATTAAACATATACCAATGGTTTGTATAACCTTCACTAAAACAATCTTAATTTGCTTTTAAAACAGCTTCTGAGAGCCATTACTATGACCTTTTGGCTAAATTGTGATGAACAGATTATATTACCCTGTGGCTATTCCTGTCCCCTTCAGCATGTGCTCTTTTGATTTATGTTTTTTTAGTTGAACTGGATCAAAAGCTCGTACATGCCAGATTTTACTAGGTAAGGTTCATCATAAAACTCATCCAAGATTGCTTTTGAGGTGCTGTTTGACTGCAAGAGAAGGGATTTTGTGAAAAAACAGGCCGGCGACTGTAGTGAGTGCCAGTGCCAAGAACATTCTCACTAGTCATGCTGCAGAACTGTGGTGTTCAAACCCTACCTCTCCTCATTATTAAAACTCAGGACTGAAAGCAGTTCTGCCACAGATGTGCTGCGTCACCGTGGGTGTGTAACTTAACCTCTGGTTTAGCTTTTAATGTGTAAAATGAGGATAATGGGGTGTGCTTTATAAGGAGAACCATGGACGTTAGGCTTGTGAAGTTCTTTGATCTTTGAATGGAAGGAGCTGTATTTATTTAAAGACAAAGAAGGTATTTAGCCTCCAAGCAAATGAGATGGATTTCACGCTACAATTCTGCTCGTTTAAAGTCAGTCTCCTCTCTCGTAAGTAGTCTTGAGCTTTGCAAAAGTGAATATTTCTTGCATTCTCATGTGGAAGTTTTACAGTGTGGCTTGTCTACGAATTGGCCTTGTAAAACAATTAAGCAATCAAATAAAGCTCTGTGGTGGATTCTGGCATCGAGTTCCTGGCTGGATGCCATCAGAATGTCAAGTGGAATTAGTATTTTAGCACTTCTGGTTTTCAGCATCACTGTTTTCAAAAATGAGTGGCCCTGGTGTGGAACCTCTTTTTATATTCTGGTTCCATTAACAGTTCCTTGAAAGCATTTGAAAGAAAATACTCTGGGTTTCATTCTTGATATAACACAGACTAATAGAGATGCTACATGAAGTTAGGGAAGTAAGGGTGATACTGAGAGGTGCAGCTGGTTAATTTTAAATGTATGCTTTGTTTTGAATAACTCACAAAGTCATTATCATGTAATGTGATCGTTAGAGTAATTGCTGGATTGAGAGGAGCACTCTGTAATTACTGGTTCATTGGTGAAGGTGATGCCTGCAGGGTCAGTGAAGGAGGGAGAGAGCTCTGTACAGCCAAATTCTCAGCTGGGCAGGAAGTGTCTCTGGTATAATGTCCTCTGGAAGCATTTTCTGGTCATCTTCCCAGTTTACAGTGCTATTCTGTGGCAGCTGTTTAATAAGGAAGTGAAATGCTGAGGAAGAATGAGAATAAAAACAAATTAGCCAGTGTTAGAAGTTAATTCCAGCAAATCATTTGGATTGCTCTTGGATTAAGGAACAGTAGCTCTTTGTATGAGGAGGGTGAAGAGGAAGTGCCTGTTTCTTTTGTGAGCTTTTATTTTGAAAAAAACACGTATTTTTGCTGCTGTAGGAATAGCCTTTGGTATATATGTTTCAGGAGCCAAATTTAAAACTAATTTTAAAAGCCAATGTTCCCACTGTTTCTTGCCACTTGATCCTCCTGCTCACTACTTTGTGACAGTTCTGGCTTTTCTGATGCCCAGCACGGTGATCTTGAGAGGAATTTGAAGATTTTTCCGTATTAGTTAGTCACAATTGAGGAATTGTACACTGTTGAAATCAGCTGCTTTGTCAGTTCTGATTTCTGTCTCATCAGTGTATATCTGCAGAATAGAAGTGTAGAGGAATGTTTAGCAGCATTATTGAATTAATTTTCCTTTCCAGAGCCTGACCTTTGGTCACTAAAATGCTAAAATAAATGGGTTTTGCAGCACTTCTCTATTAATTCCTAGTGTTTTGGCAAAGGGAGATACAAGTATTGACTTAATTTGAAGTACTGAACTGTTAAGCGTTTGTGAATCATTGTTTTATTGTTTTAAAGCACAGTGTTTATCTGATATCACACCAAGTTATTCTGAGTTATTTGGGAACAAGCATGAGGTTTTGTGCTTATGAAAACTCAAGGGTTGAGAGGAATAACGGTGTCGACTCGGAGTCTGGCTGTTTGTAGTTACACTAACAGAGTCAGTTTTTAAATATATCCACAAACAATAGAGAAAACACATGGAAGGTAAGTGTTTTCCCTGGTTCCTTATGAATGGCGTTCCTAACAGTGCTTTCCATGACCTCTCCCTCGCCTACAACTTATCAGACTTCAAAATACGTTGCCAAAAGTGGTTGTAGTGAATCTCTGCCTCAGATTTCACTAGATACTGTGGTAGTAGCAGTGTAAAAGGGCAAAGAGGCTCCTTGAATTTTTGAAGTTAAAAGGAGGATTTAATTCAAGTGCTATTTTTACAGAGCCTCGGTGGTTTTGTTTTGCTGTGACGCTCAGGACTATGTTTGTCTCTGAACAAGTAGGCAAGTACATCAGGGAGTATTGCCTGGTAACATCACACCATCACCCTGGAAATCAGGGAGAGAGTACAACCCATGTTTTCAAAAACTCTGAGTTAATTTTCAGCTTTGCTGAATTTATTTTTATTTTTCCAAATCATATTGTGTTCTTATGCCCAGTCTTACACAGTTCTTGGTTGTGAGAGATGGGGGGCAGAGGAAAGGTGGAGCCATAGGGGTTTTGTGGTCATAATGTGTTATAACCCTTTACAGCTGCTAAGGGTTTAGTCTGAACATGCATCCTTGATGGTGTGTCCTTGTGCAACTCTCACTTAAGGTCAGTGCCTAAAACATTCTGTGAGAAAGTTCACTAAATAAATTGGGTTTTTCTTAGGGCATCTCTATGATAGGATGAGAGTCCAGATCGACTTCAGTTAGGTGGAGTCTGTAAAGGAGGATTCATTTTCCTTTAGTAGCAGACTGGTATTATTCTTTTATATCAGCATTACAAAATACTAGCGTTTTTTTTTCTTATGACAAGACTGCATTTTTTTGTGTAAAGTAGTCTATAGTAAAAATTTGAAGAGCTTCATTTCTATGAAACTAGAGCAAAACAAACATCTGTGTGTCTCACCAACAAGCTTATGTTCTCTTTGCAGAACGTAAATAACAAAAAACATTCCTGTCTGTTGCTGCACTTGGAATTTTTGCATCCAGATACATTTCTCTGGATGAAAATTCAAGGGTGAGATACAGCATCTCTTTAGGACTTGAAACAGTTAAAAACTGTGACAATGCTTTGCAAGTAAACGCCTGTTTGTCAGTAAAACATTCAGGAAATCACAGTGGGTTTTCTTATTGCCAGAGAAGCAACATAATGTGGAAATTCCATACATGACACTGTTTTCTGAGTCTTACTGACATACTCATAAGAGGATACAAAGCTTGCTCTTAGCAATGTGGGTCCAATGGGTTCAATCTGAGTGCAGGAACAGGCAGCTGGGAAATACTCTCCAATTTTGTTCCCTCATCTGCCACTTAACAAGAGTTTAAAGCTCTTTAAGCTTCTGGAGTACCAGTTTATAAAAAGCGAGTAGGTTACAGGTATGAAAATGTGACAATTCTTTTAAACATTCAGTACCTTGTTCTTAGTGTTTGTGTGTAAGTGCAAGGTGGTAGCTTTGAGCTATCTGAAAGGCTTTGAATTCTTATCCCTGTGTTTCAGTTCTAGGTAACAGAATATCCCCCTTTTAGGAGTTAATTAAAAGAAAAAAAGGTTTGACATCCAGGCGTGAAAGCAAAAGCTGCTTTAATCAATATTCTGGCAGGTGGAGGGACTGTCAGGTCATGACTTCAGGATTCATAGCTTCTCCCACAAATTGATGGGCACAGTACATCAGAGCAGAGCAATGCTCTATTTTTATGGGTATTTGATGTATTTCTCTCACCTTGCCTCCACCTGAGCATTGCAGTGCTCTGCAAACACTCGTGCATGGTGCATCAGTGCTGTGGCAGAGGGGAGCATCCCTGCTGACATTTGGCAGCTGGGGAAGCTGAACCACTGGAAAATTGATTTCTTTATGTTGACTATGTCTGTGATAAAAACTGAAAGGTGGACCTAAAATTTTTGTGTGCTAATTCTGGCTTTACGTGGTTTTTTTTTTCCTATTACTGCTTTTCAGAGCAGTTAAACTTTGTCCTGTTTGTAGGTACACAGTAACAAGGTTTTGTGGGGGTTTTTTTCACAAGGCAATGAAACATCAAAAATCTGTTTTCTTGGCTATAAAATGATCGTTATTTTGTGAAAGTCACTTATTAGGGAGGCATGAGGTAGATGTAACTGGTCTGCTGGTGTCTTAGAAAGTCTGATCCTGTTGCTTGTTGAAAGAAACATCACTTTGGGGAGTTGTTTCCTGACTTACACTAGATTCAAGAGCACATAACGTGACTTAGCTGTGGTGATAGATTCTGTTGGTAGCCTCCTATCAAAATCAAATTAACGAATTCAAATCATAATTTGACTGTAATTTCATTACTAAGGCTGCCAGTTAGAATTAAAACAAGTCTTAAACTCCTTGTTGTTTTATGTAAAGTGACTGGTATGGGAACTGTCAGTGGCTTTAGTTAAGCAGTGTTTGATGAGTTAATTAGCTGAATACTGCATGAATACATTTTGAAGCTCTGACCTTTTGGCAGTTAAAGTTAATTCGTATTTCACTTTTTGTGCTAATCTTTGTTCTGTGTTACTCTTCAATAGAAGGTTTTATACTACAGATTTAAGCAATGCTTTATTGATCAGATGTTGAACAATTTTTGTTTATTCAGCCTTGCAGGCAACTCTGGGTGGTGCCAGGTCCCCAGAGAGGGAATCTTGAACCAGTGCTTGAGCCTGTTCCTCTGAGGGTATTTCTCCTGGGAGCCTGTGTGTGTGTTTAGCCACAACTGCATTTTCACACCTTGAAAATAAGCCAGAAGAGTCAAGACTGTTAGAATGAGGGGATTTTCAGGGCTTTTGTGCAATAAGAGACATATCAGAAGGCATGGAAAACTATATTAAAAGTTTGTCAGCAAAAGTTTGTTGGTCTCAGTATTTCAGCTGCAGAAATAGTTACAGATTTGTGATGTGCACGATGACTTCCTACTGCAGAAAAGAGTGATTCTTACAGCCTTTTAGACAGTTTTATCTTTGGATGACCCATTAGTTACCAGGAATAGGATCTGGGTTTTTTTTTTCCTTTTTACTGTTCCATAGAAGAACATCCCTACAAATCCTTAACATGTCAGGGGCCAGTCCAGTGCTAAGTCTGTTCAGCCAGAGTTGCAGAGTCCTGATACAGGTCATCATCAACTAGCAGACACCATTCTGAAGTCACCTATTTGAGGGGAGGGAGATAGCTTTTTAAATATCTTTATTTATTAACAATTTCTATATATAAACAAGCAAACAAACCCCATATAACTCCCCAAAGACGAGATTCAGAAAACCACCTTTTGGGGGGCTGACATGGCCTTGTATCCTATTTACTTTCAAATATACAGTAATTTTTCTTTAAAATCTTCTATTTCCTCCATGGACCTGTGTCAGTAGAGCGTGCAGTGACAGTTCCTGAGCTCCTCAGTTACAGAGCATTAATTGTGGATACGTGTTCAGGGCTGTGTTGCATTTGTGAATGTCAGCAGAGCAGACTTCTCCAGGCTATGTTGGAGTGTGAGATCTCTGTGCAGATCTCCAGCCAGCATAAGAGTATGCAGGAATTGATCTGACATTTCACCTTGCTGCAGCAGCTGCTGGTAATAAATCCCTCACTTTGAAGAGCAGTGCCCAAATTGATTTAAAAACTGGGTGGTGAACAGTTTGGGCTTTTTCATGTGCAGAAAGACACTAATTATCAAAGAGGAGCAGTAGGTCTTTAAAGAGAGTAGATCTGTAGTAGATCTGTTTTAAGAAACACCAGTCTGCACTAAGATAATGTGAACATAGCTGTAATCTCCCAGAAATGCAGAGTGTTAAATTTATTAATGGTTTGAAGGGGAAATTGGGTTTTAAACTGCCGGGGTGTGTACTTAAGACTGTCACAGGTTTCACAGTAGCTGTGAAGCTATGTGGATGTGATGTGTTCTAAAATTAATAAATGAACTTGATACTTTCTGCACATGGTTTTAGTAGCAGAGCACTGTCAAGCAAGAAGCCTCATTGCCTCTTAATTCCTGCAATGTGCCAAGAGCGTGCTCCTTCAATGCAAACAGTTCCCATTATTATTAGGGCAATATTCCAAATTACACACTCATTTTTTGTGTAAAACCATCTTTTCACTGCACTGTTGGTAGACTCAATCTAGCAATAGTCCAGACGTGTTCTAAGCGTAATTTATGACAATGGAAGCTGAATGTACAGTGAAGAGCATGTATTATTTCACTTTCCATGTGAATTTCTGTGTCATGGACCCGAGCAATCACTTATGTGGAAACAGGTGATTAAAGAGCAGCATTGCTTGGATGCAGACGGGAAAGCAGAACAGCAAGTGAAGATTTTCAGCTACAGTTGAAGGTCTGCCTTGCTATTCTGCACCTCTTAAGATATCAATTGCTATCAGAGCTTTTATTTGATGTGGACACTTTCCTGCAGAGAATGAAGCAACTGTAGCTCTGTATCTGTAATATTTGTTGAAATGTTGCTTTCCTTGGCTACAATTCGAGGCTGAACTGTGGTGATTGAACACGCAGCAATTGGGTGTTTATATTGCACTCAGTCTGCCTTTATTATACTAAAAGTTCGTTCCTGTTCTGTTCCTGTGAGCACTTTCTTTAGAACTGCACATTGTTTCCCGTAGGCAATGGTTTTGTGTTCTGCATGGGTGTTCTTTACAGAAGCTGTATAATTAACAGTTTAATTCCTAAAAAATGGTTCTAAATAGTTTCAGTGTCTTTTCACTTAGACCTTCAGACATCTCTTCTCCAAAACCTGAAGTATTTAAACAGGGTGTGATTTGCTAGATGGGAATTACATGAGGTTTCCATGCACGGTGCTGGATCAGGTGATGGAGGTTTCAGAAGCTGATATTCAGGTCTGCTAAAGTACAACTTCCCATAAAGACAAACTGAGAACTAAATGTTTAGTAGGGGGTTGGAGAAAGGTTGCACTTTATTTCCCAAACACTGATGTGTGTTTTTTTCTGAGCACTGTTTTGTGCTCTGTTCCTGTAAATTGTACTGCTCCTCTCAGAGCGTGTTAGTAAGTCCAGCCCGCATGCTGTCCATGAACTTTAAAGGTTAAGCTCTGTACAATTGCTGTTCCCTTGGCTTAATATTTTTGAGCCATTATGAAAGTGAATGACACATTTACTTTTTTTAAAACAGGTCTAATCCTACAAATAGCAAATGCCGTGAGAGAGCTGGAGGCACACTTGTGTGCATACGTTGATTCCGTTCTTTGTATACCATCTCCTCCAGTGTTCAGTTTTTCTTTTGGTTTATTCCTTTCTCGTTGTTCCATTCACTTTCCTGACACTCTCTGTTTTTTACTTTCAAATATGTTTTACTGCTTTCCCTCCATGTCCCTGGCTTCTTTCTCAGTGGGATCTTGTTACCATCACTGCTCTTGTTTTCCGCTGTCTCCAGCAGTGGCTCCTGCTTGCTGCCAGGCCTGATCCAGACATTCTGTCCTTTCTCCTGCTGGCTTTGCCTGCTGTTGTGGAGGCAGGGAAAGGTAGTCCATGTGAACTCTTTGACACATTGGGTAGCTGGCATCTATGGGAGGTTAAAAAATAAACAAAAGAAAATAAATGAATAACTTGTCTACTGTTTCTTTGGCGCTGCTGAGGCAGTTACCTCATATGGCACTCAGTGGAGAGCAGGGGGTAATTCTGTGTCCTGTACACAGAAATAGCTGCTCTTTAGTGGCATTAGCAGGAAACCTGTGAAGCTTAGCTGCAGTCATTATGACTTCAGAAGGATGGTTATATTACCTTGTTGGACAACTATATTTGATGTAGGTTTTTCTTGAGATTATTAGTAAAAGAAAATCCTGATGTACTGAAACAGTATCCTGTGTTTCTAATGTGATGGGGTGAAATGGACTTCCCTTAGAGTAAACTATTCCCATATTCTACAGGAGTTGTTGAACAGAGGATTAATACGCAGATCTATGGAGATCAAAATTTGTGCTCCACAGTCTCACAGGGACTGGAAGTACTTATCACCTGGCTCTAGGATCTGATATGGTACAGAACCAGATTTGCCGCTTAAATAGGCAATTAGTTAGCAATTAGTTATGTAAACATAGTAGTTATCACCTACATGAAATACATCCAGGTATGTAATCCCTTCAATTCAAATTGAAATATTAAATTCTACTTTGAAAAACACAGGAAGCCTCAGGGCCGCGAATTTGACATGCTTGTTACAAGCACAGCTGCCTTTTCTAAACCCTTTAATGTGTCTAAGAAACTTTCACTTGATCTTTTTTTTTTTTTCACCCACAGAAAAATGATGAAAATGGGAATTGCTCCGGTGAAGGGATTGAGTTTCCAACAACCAACTTGTATGAACTGGAGAGCAGAGTTTTGACAGATCACTGGTCCATACCCTACAAGCGGGAGGAGTCTCTGGGCAAGTGCCTAATTGCATCCACCTACCTGGCAAGACTGGGTAAGTTCCCTTTCACAAATAACTCAGATTATGTGTTCAGAGGGTGTCACGGACAGAATGTTGGGCAGTTGTGCCTTTCAGTTTAATCTTGCCGTTGTTTATTTGCACCCTGCACAACGGATCACATCTCTGGGAAAGCAGTTAACAGTGAACTCTTCTATCCGATGCTGTAAAAACAGCGTTGATCTCTTTTCTTTCTCTCTAAAGTAATTTGTTTACCGAAGTTTTTTTCAAAAACTGGCGCACATGTTTCTTTATGTTCTAATGACTGTGGGAATTACATCTTTTCAGAGCTAAATTACTGATTCTTTTTTTTAGTTTGTGCTGGTTATTTTCCATTCACAAAAACAAGTTGTCATCTCAATCCCGGCTGTACCGTGCTTGTATAAATGGTTGTTTTTCCCTGGTGAAATGCTTACATTGCATTAGATCTGAATTTGGCTCTTCTGTATTCAGTACTTTGGCTGGGGTTAAGAGTGCTACGGAGGCACCACACCCAACAACTGGTGTATAATGAGAGTACGAGATAGTTTTTCAGTCGTGCCTGATGGCAGGCTGAAGGAATGTTGTAATCTCTTGGAAGAATAGAAGTTGTTAAGTGGTTCTGGTTTGCTTCTTTGTTTCCAATCTGTGTTAAAAGGCTGTGCTTTCATTTGGTTTTGGGCAGAGCCTGTGAAGCATCGTTGATGTACGAAGTGTAAACTCTGGGATTTACAAGTTACTTCTGGTGCTAGTAATGCTTGAAGAAGTTGTAAAAGGTGTTGGGAAACTAATTCGTAGTTCTGAAAGGCAGGTTCTCTCCACTCGTGCTTGTTGTGGTTTAAAAAGCATGCTAGTTATGAATGATCAGCAGTTTAGTGCTGCTGGTTTGGGTTGGTGTTCCCAAAAACTTGCAACAAGATCCCTGAGGTCATCTTAAAAAGTAATTTTTTTAAAGTATTGTTCAAAAGCACTCTCCTTTCTGTAAAGGTCTTTCTGATTCCGATGAGAATTGCAAGAGGTTTATGGACAGATGCATGCCTGAAGCATTTAAAAAGGTAAGTAGGCGCCGTAGGCCAGTTCAGTGTTTCTTTGCATTGTTCGTGGTAGAAAAAGTGTTTAGTAATCCAGACTTCAGGCAACTGCTGAGTGGGTTCTTAGATTAAAATCACACTCAAATTATTTTCCTAGATTAAAATCATAAAGACTTGAATTTATATCATACAAGGTCCCAGTTCTGTAACTCTGGCCAACTTTAGCATACAGCTTTTTACTTTTTATTTTCCCTTAAATGAAGAGCTCTGTAGTAATTACCAGAGCCCAAGGAGAGGTGTAGAGACCCTTGGATATGGCCACTGGTGGCAAGTTCATGATCAGATTTCCATTAATTATTCTTTCTGTTATTTCTTCAGAGGGTTGCTAAATTCTTTTCACAATCCGTTTAGAATTTTATCTTTCACCTCGGTTCTCAATGCCCTGTGTTTCTCTGGGCTGTTGTGAATTTTCTCTACAGAGCTCCCCAAACTGACTTCCCACTATTCCATCCACTTTAGGTACTGCCTAAATTTCCTGCCCAGTTTTTAGACCATATGTATAAAAACACATACCTACCCTTTCAAAAGTTATTCTGTCCTAGTGTTAAAATACTGGGAATATAATTATATTTAAGGAAGGTAGAAATTTAAGGGAAAAATTCTTTTTCCATTTAGTTATCAGAGTACTAATCTTACATACAGTAGTTTTATATCACTTGGTATTTTTTGCATAAGAAATAAGCAATGTAGATTGTTCCTCCAGGAGGATAAACTGTAGAAATCTAAGTTCAGGATGTGCTAAATTACAATTTGCTGAAATATTTGCCAGAAGCTCTATTAGGGGTACAAAAAGTAATTGTATTTAAACTATTAAGTTTTTTCTCTGCTTCTGTTCAAATACAGCAGAAATTAAATGAAGTTTGCAGATGGCAGCCAAGTGTCCTTTATAAACAACCATGAAACCAGATTTAAAGAACATGTTTCAGTAGGTGGAAGCAGTGCTAAATACCTCACTCTTCGTTGGTACACGTGCTTTGTTTTCCAATAGAAGCTGCTCAAAAAGTGTGAATTGGTAAATGGTTACCTCAGCTGAATCGGTGCAGCTTTGTGGCTGCCTGTTTCAAGATTTAATAGCTGTGTGTTCAATCTGCAAAGAGATTAGTCTGGTGTTAGTTGTTCTTTGCAAAGGTTACGGTCTCTACTAGTGCATGCAAATGGAAAACAGTTTGATTGATTTTATTTTCTGTCATAAACTGTGATTTAAGGTGTTCTTCTGCAAAATTACAAATGGAATTAACTCTTAAGCCATTAGTGCAGAAAGAACATCTGAAAAACACAGCAGACAGCGATGAGTGAACTCCAAGGAAACATTTGCTCTGAAAACAGCTTCAGGAGTTGATAAATTTCTCCTGGTTTGTGATTCTGCTCAAACATCTGAAAAATGACTTTTTTTTTTTTTCCTTGTTAGCTGTTGACATCCAGTGCTGTTCACAAGTGGGGAACCGAAATCCATGAAGGAATCTACAACATGCTCATGCTGCTGGTGGACCTGGTTGCAGAAAGAGTAAAACAAGACCCTATCCCCGTGGGCCTGCTGGGTGTGCTTACAATGGTATTTGACTCTCTGATGCAGTTTCTGATATATGGGTATTTGGCATTTTGTATTTATGCAGCTGATGCTTTTTTCCAACTGTTTAAGTTGTGGTTTATTGTCTTAAAATCTGCAGCCATTGCTTGCTGTGGATATTTTACATCCAGTATGCAATTCAGGAGTGGGTGCTGTTCAAAACATCTGAAAACTAGCAGTTTAAAAAAAAAACCCCACATTTTTGTCACTTTGTTATTTATGTTTTAAAACTGATACTGTGAGCTCAGTTCTCTGTTTTACGGACCTCTGGCTCACGTGGTTATTGGATATTGTCTGTACAGAGTGGAAGCTTCAAGATGCTTTATATGGTGAGAACTGAGAGGCAGGAGCAGGGGCTTGTGTTCAACTTTATTTTTTGCTAGATCTTTAACTGTCAACCAGGAGAATGCTCAACTGAAACAGTCAAATATTAGCAAGATAAGTTTTGAAACTGGCACAAGCCACCTGTTCATTGCCGTGGGCTTTTCTTTCAAGGCATTTAACCCCGACAATGAATATCACTTCAAGAATCGAATGAAGGTGTGCCAGAGAAACTGGGCAGAAGTCTTTGGGGAGGGCAACATGCATGCTGTCTCACCCATATCCACTTTTCAGAAGGTAAGCGTGGCCATGCCCTAAAAACTCATTTTAGGGTGGATGTCTTTGTTTCAGATAAGATTGTTTGATTAGTATTATTAGGTATTTATAACACAAAGTTTAAGTATGTCACCAAGAATTACAGCGAATAGACGTTGAGTATATGTTGATCTGTAGACATTTATTTGTGCTCTCAAATTGTTCCAATTCCCTGTTAAAAGCTACATTTAGAAATGGGTGTACTTTCATGTCGGAAGTAGCACAACAATCTGTGTGTTGCTTTAGACATGAAGCACACACCGGGTGGATCTGTGTATCTAAGGACTGACATCTGTTTGGTTGTTGAGTGTGAAATGACCAGGATAACTCCAAGTGTTCAGTTCTAGCAGAGAATTTGTGCTTTTCTGACAGCCAAAGATAACACATCTTCAATTCAAACACACTGGCAAAGAGGCAGTTTTTGAGGTTTGCACTGTTTTGTCTCAGTTGTTCCAGATGGGTGGGTCCAAAACAGCATCAGTGGAGTTGATTTCTCCTTCAGGAAACAAATTTGTGGCCACAGAAAATAAATCCAACATCTGCTGCTTTGGGAAAGGTGCTTCAGTAATGTTCCACACTGCTACAGTGCTATAAATACAATTGCATGTGTGTCAGCAGCCACAGTGTGAACTGTTGCCACAGCACATGGGCCTTGGTGTCAAGCAGAGTCCAAAACAGGATGATGCTCATGAGAACCAACCAGAGCTCCAGCTACACTTCATAAAGGAGCTGTTACAAACACTGTTTAGTTTGTGTAACACTTTATTTGTGTACATCCATTTGAGGTGTGGGTTAATGGGCTGAACGTGTCTGCCCAGATGTCTGTTTCAGAAGACAAATGTTTAGCATTGATGTTGCAGTTCCTAATTTGTTCATGTTCTTATTGTTCAAGGAACCTCACGGGTGGCTGGTGGATCTGGTAAACAGGGTAGGTAAATGTAAACCAGAATTGTTGTTTGTCACTTGAATTCATTGGTCTTCAGAGATAATTTCTTTTCCCCCACCCTACCCTGGCTTGTTTTTTCACTCCTCACTTTTCTGACAACCACAAAAGAAGAGTTTGAGGTTTTAATCCTGCCTTGTAAAATACAGCTTGTTGAGTTGCTGCCTTCTCCCCTTGAGCACCTTTACCCTAACGTGGTATCTATGACTAGAGCAATTTGAGAGCCCAGCTGAGGCTGCAATCAAAGGTCCCCCAAGAAGAAGTGCCAGTCCAGTCAGCTGTTGCTGTATGTGGTCTGCCTTTCTTCCCTATGTCCATTTTTACTCAATAGAGTTTCTAGCTTGGTGCTTAATCTCTAGTACCACGTGTAATTGCATTGCATTCCCCAGTGTGCCCCTGAATTCCCATGAAAATATAAAGCTTCTTTTAGATGGGATGGTCCATGGTAAAGGACACTTGTTGGCATCTCAGGAACTGTCAGTGGAGTGTTTTCTATAATCTCTTATTTAAATGATAAAATACTGTAGTTCACTGTGTAATAGTGATTATTTTATTTCAGTTTGCGGAGTTGGGTGGATTTTCAGCAATTCAGTCCAAACTCAATTCAGAAGATATTGAACTTGGGGTAAGTCCATCTTCTGTCATGAGGCTTCTCCCTTTCCATTGAACCCTTCATGTAGAACCAGCAGTGTCCCTTTTGGCAGTGCTTTTACCTTTTCTTTGGTACCAGAGCAACACTCCCACAGAGCCCTGGAGAAGTGCTGTCAGGCTGGAGGTCAAATGAGGTTGTACATAAGAATCCTGACTGAAGAGCAATTGAGACTTCATAGAAAAGAGGAGAAATTAGTGTACCTTTCTGCTAGCAATCAGCCTTCTGGCTAGACATCAATCAAAGTAGCTTTATTGTATGTTCATCAGTATGTCCCTGGTTTTCTGTTTACTGCACCCGTAGCTGCATTTAGCTGCAAGTGAATTGACTTCTGTCATTTATTATAGAAATCACTGTTCAGGAAAAAAGTCCTTAGGAAGGCAGACAGTGTCTAGTTCTAAACAACTTTTCAAGAACTGTGTCTTAAAATTGACTGGTTCAACAGAGCTGAACTATTATTGGTGGTGAAGTCTAATTTGCTTAGTTTTAGCTTCCTAACCTATATTCAGGAGACTTCCAGTTCTTTCAAGCTTTGGAGAATGAGGAGGCTAAAGGAAAACAATGTCATTTGGAACCTTGTCCTCCAGTATAAAATCAGTCTGCTTTCAGTGATGTGCCACTTGGAGAGAATTCGACTTCTTTTCTTGGGATATTGATATTTTCTGCTTTATATAGAGATAGGTTCACGGGAGCCTGACAGAAGAATAAGGAAAAACTTGATTTACATCCCAGTCCTGTAATAGAAACTTTGACTTGACTTTGTTTAATGATTAATAACTGCTTGCTTAGGAAGGAAATCTGGGTCAACGTCACTTAATTTGGGCCCTGGATTGCACTGCTGCACACTCAGTTCCACAATTCTTGATCCGGAGTGAAAAGAAACTGATTTTATTTATTGGCAAACAAATACCTTTATACATTTAATTTCTTGACAATAGATACCACTTTAAAATCATGCATTGAAGATATCTTGACATGTGTATGACACATTTACAAAAGCTTTCTCCCACGTAATGCTTTGGGAAAAAAATTTGCCATATGGCTTTAACCTTAAATTTTGCATTCACACTTCTGATTGCTGCAGAGAGCAAGCGAAATGTGATATGTTCCTTTCCGTCTGTTTATTTCTGTGACTGAAACAGGATCTGTCAGAGAACACTGAACAGAGTGATGAGAGGACCAAGATTAGTGAAAACTGGGAAGGCATTTTTTATTTCAGACAAAAATACGTAACACATACTGCATGCCATGTATAATATATAGCACATACTCCACTGTGTGCCATAGAGTAAATCTTTTTTAAACCATGTGTTGTAAAGGACTTGCACACCAAAAACAGTTGTAGCAAATGACTGGAAAAATATGATGAGATAAATAATACTTGTTCACCTTCATTTGCCTTTTAAGCTATAGATTACTAACTATGTAAAGATCTCTTAAATATGCACCTAAATACTTGCTGTCTTTCTTTCAGGCAATCTCTGCATTAGTTCAGCCCTTTGGAGTTTGTGCAGAATATCTTAACTCTTCCGTAGTACAGGTAAAATGTCTTTGTTACGACTTCCAAGAGGACTGAAAATTCATTTCCAACTGTGTTGGTGTGAAACTGGTGACTAATCTGAAAAGCCTTCAAGCCTCACGTTGCAGAAAGTACAAGAACCATTTTGAGCATCCTGAGGTGTTGAATAAAGGGCTCAGACAATGTTCAGACTCGTTTTCCAAGCAGTGATCTGTAGTCATGTATCTACACCTGCAGCAATGAGAAGCTTTACCACTGCCATTAGTAAGCTTCATCAGTATAAACCATGTGGGAAAAGAATGCAGCCTGATGGATGGATTTTGCTTTTAGTTTAACTTTCTGGCTGAGGTCAAGCACACGGATATGAGAGTTTGCTCTGCAAAAGTTGTGGCACAGGAAGAAAATTCACCGGGATCTCTTTGTATGTAGAGACATCCTCCAGGCTTCACACCTGCCCTCAGCACCAAAAACTACTGACTTAAGTGACTGAAAGACTTTATTTAAAGAGGATGTAGTTTAGGAGCCCCTGGGGGTCAGAGAGGCACGTGCACCTAATAGCTGCTGCATTTTTAGAGGGTGTTGGTCCATCTCTTTGTGCAAACCTGCATTACAGTGGTCTGAAATGGGTTCTTAATCTAGTTGCCTTTTTTATTCCTGGACATACCTACCAGGGTAGTTTTATCTTTGTTGTAGGTCTTGCTTCAACTCTTAAGTTAATAGTGAGCTTTCAGCTGAGTATTTCCTTTTGCTGCAGTCACGTCTTTCGAGTAATTTTATTGATTTCAGGAAACATTAAAATGATTGTCATGCCTTTTCTCACATTCTTTAGCCCATGCTGGATCCAGTCATTCATAAAATGATTAAATATGTACAGAATGTGGAAGAGAAGGACTTGAAAGACAAGGTAATGTTTTACATATTAAATATTTAGGAAGAATATGTGTGTCTTGGAAATGCTGTCAGTGTAAACTAGAACAATAGCTTTCTTTTCACTGGCAGGAATACAGCCTGTTCTGAATTCTGACTGAATGACATAGATGAAAATGCATTTACCTAATTCCATTCAATACCCTTTTCAGTAAATATCTGAATTATGACCCTTTTTAAAAATATTTTGCCACTGTTGCTATGAATTTTTTGGTTTTGTTGGTCCCCTTGTGCAGCATGGTGAATGCTCACTTTTCTGACTCAAAGATATTTACTGTCATGCAGTCTGTTAAATTCATATTACTATTGCATTAGCTGTTTGCTTCTGAGAATTTGGTAGTTGTTGGTAAAGTGTCTGTGTAACTTGTGGCTACTTCCTGCGTTACCCTGAATTTGGCCTTCAGTTCTATTAAATTGTGTTGCCTTTTTACTTAGATTTAAATTGTTAATTTTAAACAGGAAAGTACTCATAGGTCGTTGAACCAAAAGAGAGCAATTTATGTTCCCAAACCTGAAGCTTTAACCAAAGGTTTCATTGCCTTAAAATTTCTGGTGTTCAAGTAATACTTTCAGATGTACCAGGTACTGTGTTTTGATTAAACAGTCTCTGTTTGGTCACTAAACGTACTCTTTGGGAGTCACTGACGTCTGTACCAGAATAGCAAAAATACCAATGCCTCTCTTTGTGCCTTTTTTGTTGTTTGGTTTCAAACAGAGACTGGTGAGTATCCCTGAGCTCCTGTCTGGGATCAAACTGCTGTGTATGCGCTTCCAACCTGACCTGGTCACGGCGGTCGATGACTTGCGGCTGGACATTCTGCTGCGCATGCTGAAATCCCCCCACTTCAGTGCAAAAATGAATTCCCTCAAAGAAGTAGGTTGGCTTTTTGGCTGGCTGTGTATGTGTGTGCACGAGAGCCTGTGTTTAGGTGGGATGGGTTGTTAATAAGCCACTGAAAGCACAGCCTGGAAAAAAGAGGTGGCGCGGTGTTTCCTTGCGAATTGTGTTGCCTCAGCAAAAGCTCAGTTCAAAATAAGCCCCAAAGCAAGTTAATATGACAGGAGTTGTTTGTAGTATCAGTAGCCACTGCAAGGCCTCCCAGTTAGACATAGTTTGAGAAGTACACAATTCTAAGAAGTGCAATTTTAGATTGACTTAGAAGCAGTGCTTTATGCTATTCATTGACTATTCACTCTGGGATAATCCTGAGCATCCTGTGGCACATCCCTTTTTTCTCCTTTCACTTAGAGGAAATGGAGAAAACCCCAAATGGGACTTAAACCTGTATTGATGTCTTAGTCCACTTGGATCGGGTCATTGCACTGTGTAATTGTATTTTTTTATTATAATTGTATGTGGATGCTGTAATGTTTGAGACCATCCTTTCTGTTTTTTTCCTTTATTTATGAGAAAATTGAGATGTTAAACCTCACTGCTGTTCGGTTCTTAATCATAAATTCTGTGTATCCGTGGTGAATTTATAGAAGTGCAGCTTTTGAAGATTTTAGCAGAAATGTGCTCTTTCTCCCTAGAGAGACGAGCCTGTATCAGTTCAGTATTGGATAAAAAATAGGACACTGATTTGAGTGTAACAAGCAGAAGCCTGAGATAACCTACTTCTGATGTATCTGTAGAAAAATACCTGGCAGCACAGGCCAGCTTTTCTGTGTCAGGCTGAGAATAAGATTCTGCTGCATCAGAGACTGATGACATGGTGTTTCTGGTTAGGATTTTGCCTTTAAACAGCTTATTGGAAACCAAAACCAATACAAAAACGAACAAGAAACAATAACAAAAACAACCAACCCAAAAAATCTCAAACACGTTCTGTACTCAAAATACTTCAGGATTCACACTTAAGCTTCATCATAAGCCTTTTTGAATAGATTTCATTGTATGTGTGTGTGTGTATGATGCAGGTGGGAATTTTTTGTTAGAATCTCACATTTTGCAATTTCTAGGTAACGAAATTAATAGAAGACAGCACCGTGTCCAAGTCAGTGAAGAATGCAATAGACACAGACCGCCTGCTGAACTGGCTCGTGGAGAATTCAGTCCTGTCCATTGCTCTGGAAGGTAAGAACTCTCCTGAAGGCTTTTGGCACATGCTTTGAATGAGTTAAATTTAAAAATCTCATCTCTCCCTTTCAGTACATTTTAATGAGCACTATTAACCAAAGAGTTCAAGGTTTTTGTTGTCTCCAAAATAAAGTAAAATCCTGCAAATTCTGTTACTATCATCTAATCCTTTGTTTGACATCTGTGCAAATGTCTTCTGCTGTACCTGGGGTTTTTTACTCCCAGTTTGTATATTGTTAACCTCTAGACAAGAGGGAAAAGAGGTGTTTTTCTCCCCAGGTAGTAACATTCTGTAGGTGTGCTATCAGATGTATGAGGCAAAAAAAAAAATGGAAAGAACCTTGTTCTTTTTCTTTGTACTGATACTTGTCTGTAACAGTAAAGAAAGACTTCCCAAATGAAGATAGCTTTGTTCTCTCTTTTAAAAGAACTAGTTCTTTTAAATTAATTTAATGAAAATAATACTGTTTGAAATATATTCATTTAGTTGCCTTTCTTTGTTTCACAGGTAATATAGACCAAGCCCAATACTGTGATCGTATAAAGGGAATTATTGAGCTGCTGGGCAGTAAATTATCCTTAGATGAGCTCACTAAAATTTGGAGAATTCAGGTAAGCAATCAAGACTAGGCAGGTGCTTTTAGACTGTCTTGCAAAAGCAAACAACTCCAATGAAGGGATTTTTTAAAATAATCAATACATCTCTATTGCATTGTGGAGGTGTTGAGATTTTAACACTATAATTAATGCAAACACTTCCTTCTACTTCTTCCTTTACCATGTAAAATCAATTGTTCTGGCAATTTCTTGTATCACAGCTGTTAAATCCTATAATGAAGTCCAGTTCTTTGCAACAAGTGTTAAGGGACTGCCAAAGTATTTGACTTGGCATAAGAGGTTGTCAGCCTGAAACAGGTGACAAGAGTGTTTGTCTGGACCAAATTAGGATATTAATGTTTGTGGCTGGAGGTGTGAATTTAAAGTCAGAGTGTGACTTTAAAGAGAGTGGGCACCAAAACCAATAATTCCCATTTTCCTTACATTCCATACGCCTTCCTGTATGTCCATATAATTGACTGACAAGTCATGTTTTGGCCTTCACTTAAAGGATATTCAGCTTATTACTGTGTGGGGAAGGTGGTTTGAGTGTTGATGCAAATGACACGTGGAAACTTTGACCAGAAACTGATCTTCCACTGCAGGAAATGGTTTTCTTCTCTATGCAAATGTTGGTATTTTAGACTAAACTCACTGAACACTGTCAGCTCTGCAGTGTGTGTGGCTAATAGCAAGTCTTCAATGCTTAGCAGAGTTGAAATGTGATTCTAGCTCCCTCACTTTTATTCTTTAATAAAAAGCAATACTTCCTCCCCCTCTCTGGCTGTTGTTACCATGGTGCTCCCATCCGTGTGGGAGGAGATTTTTGTATTGCTCACTTTTGAGTAAAGCCTGGGAGACTTTCAAAGATTCAGCACCCCACACGTGAACCTCACCAAGTAATAGAAAAGGTGATGTTTGTATTGCTGCCACTGCAGCAGCTTCCAGCTGCTGTAATGATGGCAGACTTGTACTTTCCTGCTTTAGAATTGCTTCCAAAGACTTCTCAGCCAGGGAAATGAGGAGCACAGACAGTTTACTCTGAACTTGTGTTTCTAACATGTCAAAAGTTGCTGTTCTCACTCATTAGTATGAACAGTAAGATAATGCTTACATGAAGGTTTTTCTCTATCTTGTTTGGGTTAAACACTTACCTTCCTGTGTTTTCCTCCTTCTTTTTAGTCAGGACAATCCTCCACTGTGATTGAGAACATACATACCATTATTGCTGCAGCTGCTGTGAAGTTTAGCTCTGATCAGCTCAATCATTTATTTGTTCTAATCCAAAAGGTAAGTTTTCATGTGAATTTACATTCCTTAGGAGGAGAAGTGATGAGATGTAGTTGTGCATCCAGCCTACCGAAAGGCAAGTGCCTTGAATACATTTATATTTTCTATATAAATGTAAAATTTGTAATTAAAAAAATAACTTTTGCTACTAATTTTTATATTAACCCAGAAGTCTAATCTGCTACTGTATTGCTAATTGACTTGGATTTTAAGTACATTAGGTAGCCAGTCCTAAGGGAGTTAAAGTGAGATTTTATTATTATATTTAATCCCTAATAGTATTTGAAAAAGAGCTGAGCAAATTAGTGGTAACTCCCACGAACAGAAATAAGGAAATACATATGGTGGAAACATACTCGTTTGTATTTTGATTTTCCTGCAGTAAAGCAAACGTGGATTATGTTTTTGTGTACACTTGAGATGTAACAGCCTGACAGAGGTGCTTTAATCATTGTTTCTTTGCTGGCCAGAGCTGGGAGACAGAGAGTGACCGAGTGAGGCAGAAGCTGCTGAGCCTCATCGGGCGCATCGGCCGAGAAGCACGAGTGGAAACAACCACTGGCAAGGCAAGTGGATGGTTTTCCTGTGGGTTTTTGAACTGTTAAATGTAGAGTTGCTAGTCTCTGTACTCCCTAGGTCCTGACTATCCTTGCCCTTCTTCCTCCAGGTTCTGGAGGTACTTTGGGAGCTGGCTCATCTTCCAACGTTACCGTGTAGTCTTATCCAGCAGGCCTTGGAGGAACACCTGACAATCCTCAGTGATGCTTATGCAGTGAAAGAGGCAATCAAAAGGAGCTACATCATCAAATGCATAGAGGATATAAAGAGGGTTGGTTTATTATTTTATCTTTTCCAAAGTGAAATCTTACCTAGCCTCGATGTTGCCCTTTTCTTGCAAGATGCACAAATTGTGTGTCCCATCTGTAAGTTCTTACCTTGGGGAGTCCACGAGAGGGGTAGGCTTTGTGTGAGCCACTTTGTTGATCATGAGACTCATAGTAAGTCTCTTGCCTTTGTTTTAAGCAAATTTTCAGCACAAGGAGTGATCAGTTTATGGGAAACTACCAGGATGGGCCCAAGGTTAGAATTTGCAAATGGAACCACTGTAAAGGTATGTCAGTATTTTAACTGTCCCTTTCATGTGAAAGCCTAGATTAGTTTTTTTTGAGTAAAGCATGTGTTCTGGCATGACTGTTAAGTCTCAAAATGCAAATCGATATTTAAATCGTAGTAGTTTTGTATTTTAGTAAAATACTTAACCTCTTTTCCTGTAACATAAAGAAGCCATTCCCAAAGCTGCCTGTACTGTCTCCTGGCAGCAGCAGAGATGTGCATGGCTTAAAAGACTGCATATATTCTCTCCTGCACTGTTCACATAGCAGGCAGTTTTTTTTGAGGCCTGCAGGAATGCTCCTGTCTTCTTTTTTCAGCCTGAAGTATGCTGTAAATAAAGGAAAAGGCTTTTACTTTTTTTGTTCATTTTTTTCATGGTAAATAAGGTTTTGTCTGTGTTGCAGCATCTGTAGAGGATTTTAGATGTTTAGGAGGCATAGTATGTTGGTTCTTGATACTGATCACACTTCTCTGTGTGTTCATGAATATGGGTTTCAAATCTTGGGTTCTCAATGTCTGTGAAAGTTGTAGTTCTTTTGGATCTTCTCTAATGCTTTCCTAATCTCATTCCTTTTAATTATGTTCTGGCAAGGGCTCTTACAGAGGTGCTGCAGTGGGAAACACTAACAAAAGCTGTAATTGTAAACTAGAAGGGATTGGGGTAAGCATGCAGCAGACTTCTAAAATACATGGTGTTCTTATTTCCCTTCATTAGGGAAGTGAAGACATAAACTGGGAGGGAATGTAATGTTAAGGCAGCTTTCTCAAATTTGTGAGGGAGTCCTCAGTGGAGAGCTGTCTGTTATGGGTAGGTTCCTTCAACCTCTCTGAGTGTGTAGGTGGTATTTGGGTGTTGTCAGTATTTAAACCAGACATCACTTCTCTGAACAAGCAACCTCAGTACTGGTCTGTGTGGTCAAACTTTACAGAAAATGAAGCCTCCCAGAAAAGTGATGAGCAGTTCTAAAAATGAGGTAGGAGGGTTATTCTTTGTAGGATCTCTTTCAAAATGCAGCTTAAGTATCCTTTGCTTCCTATCAGGGGGCTGCTTGCAGCACCAATCAGAAACTTCTTGTCTCTTAAGCCTTAGTAGTAGTTGATATTCTTTCTTCTGTTGCTCTTGCTCTAGCACTAAGTAACATCATTTGACTGGATTTGCCCTTTTAGACCTGCTTCATCTCCCATAATTGAGGAAGGTGGTGGTTATCATCTCTCCCTGGTGCAATTCAGTTCTGTTTGGCTACTTAATTTGCATGTTCTCTAGCAAGGAGCTGGTACTTTTGGGCTTGATAAATAGGGATAGCAAAATGGCATATGTGTGTATCAAGGGACTTCTTGTAGAAAGTGAAGAAGGGCACTTTGAGTGTGTTCAAAAAGGGAGGAGGAACAAGTAACTCCAGCCAGCAGAGGTGGTAGCTGTTGTTTTGAAACAGCAGCATTATCAGATATCATTAGGCTTCCAGGAGTCTGAGAGGAAAGTTAATCTGTTGTTGAGCACGTACCACATGTGTAATTGTTTTTACCTTTCCTGCTACCAGTCGTCCCAGCACAATAATCCTCAGTTTGTGTGGGTGGTGCCAGCCTTGCGTCAGCTCCATGAAATCACGCGTTCGTTTATTAAGCAAACTTACCAAAAACAAGACAAGGTAAGGCTATATGCTGATGAGATTTTTGGAGCCTTTGTTGCATCTGTGTAGCTCTGCCAAACATGGCCATTTGAATTAAAAATATATATAAATTAGCTAATAAACAATTTTAAAAGTAGTTTAGCGATGTAGCATAAAATGTTGGAGTAGAGGTGCTGTGCTGTCCCTTTGTGAGTGTGTGTGTGTGTACATATAAATCTGTTTGCTGTGTCAGGGCTAATTTATTTTATTCTCAGCTTTTTGTAGAATAATTAACAGGCGTGTTTGTGTTAAGAAATGAACAATGGCTAATGTTTAGACCAACTGCTTTGTAATTAAATTGACATTGACTCTTGGAAAACAGACTGAACCACCAGCAGTCACATGTGCTGTAGAGTGGCTGTGTGGAGGTGTGGGACTTTGCAGTCTGCAGCACGTGTGTTTCAGCACATGCTGAAAACACCAACATCGGGGGGTTGGGTGTTTGGAAGGGGAACAGCTGACTCTGAGTGGGGAGCATGACTCCCTCCCTCTGATAAGAGATGTGTGTCTGTCAAAGAGCAAACTGCTGTACGCACATCCCTGTTTATCTGTTATTTTAAGAACATCTTTTCTCTCTTTTATTTTATTGCCAAGAGCATTATTCAAGATTTAAAGAAGAACTTCGAAATAGTGAAGTTGGTGACAGGAAGCTTGATATCCTGTCACCGTTTGGCTGCATCTGTGGCAGGCCCAGGAGGGCTGGTTGGAGCAACACTGGTGGATGGCCGATACACTTACCGGGAGGTACTGAACCCCGAATTTCATTACCTTCTTGTTTCAGTTTTGGAATTCACTGGTGAATAACTACTCTAGTTTTTTATTTGTAAATAGCTCTAATATTTATCTATGAAGGCTTGTTGTACCTTTGTTAGTATATAGAAGAAAGCCATGTAAACATTACACAAAATTACACAAGTTCCTTAGCAAAATCTTTACCTGGTGGAGAGTAGATCTCCCCATCCTAGGATCTGTTGTCTCCAAGCCTGTTCCAGCTTCTTCACCAGCTTCAGTCCTGGTAGAGGTGATACCCTTGAATGTGTTGTGAAGCTCTTAATACCTGAAACAGATTTGCTAATTAGCACATAGAAGCCACACATGCAAATAGCAGTTTGTTGCTAATGCTTTGATAATTATTTTTTCCACGCTAGTTTTGACTTAGTGTCAAATAATATCACCGCCAGCAAAGTAAGAGCAAATCCAAGGGGATTTGTTTGTTTGTTTTAGAAAGGTAGCCACAAAGTTTGTTTAAAATAGAAATAAATCTTACAGGTTTTGTTTCCAGGCTTTTTAAAGTGTACTGTTGTTTGACAACTAAATTTGCAAAAGAATAAAAAAGAAATGAATGCTCAGAGTTCTTGCTTCAGAAAGAAAAGTCTTAAGCTTGAGTTTTTGTTTCCTCTTTCTCAGTATTTGGAGGCACATCTAAAATTTTTGGCATTTTTTCTGCAAGAAGCCACCCTTTATTTGGGCTGGAATCGTGCCAGGGAGATCTGGGAATGCCTTGTAACTGGCCAAGATGTTTGTGAGTTGGATCGAGAGGTAAGAAAAACTTGAAAAGTCGGTTCCTGTGGTTGCAGAAGGAATTTTAATGGATCATGAGCAGCATGTGTGTTTGTTGAGACATGTGGAATATGAGTAGCAAACACAAACCAGGCATGCATTTTATGCTTTGTGTAGGCTAGAGCAGCAGAGGTGTTCACTTATGGCCAGGATGCTCTTTTAACAATAAATTTGACTGGAAGAGGGGCATTGGCTGGGAGATTAGTTGGAGATGCTGGTTTGAAAAGGAGGTTGGTGCAGTCACAAGAGACATTCAGCAATATTTGGGTGGAAAATGACTGTGAAGTACCCTAAAGCTGCAGTGCAGCCTCTGTAACGTGAGGTTACCAAGAAATGAGATTTTGAACCTCTTGCTGCAGATAAAACTTCTACAAGATGAGTTACCGTGGTATTTGACATAGTTTGCTGTAGAAAACTAAAATATTTGATGTGACAGCAGGGTAAAAAATACATCTGCCTTTCATTCACAGATGTGCTTTGAGTGGTTTACAAAAGGGCAGCATGATCTGGAGAGTGATGTACAGCAGCAGCTCTTCAAAGAGAAAATTCTTAAACTGGAATCATATGAAATTACTATGAACGGTAAGAAAGTGGCTTTGGGGAACAGATTTGGGGTTGAAATATATACCAGAAATTTGCTTCCTAAGCCTTCAAATCAAACATCTAACCAGTTCTATAAATCAGTATAATAATGGAGTCTTTTTCTATCGTTCTGAGTTTTATTAGTTGTAGAGGGGAAAAGTTCATCTCCTGTATTTGATATCTTCATTTTTTTTTTAATAAAGCATAGAAACTAGGCCTGACCTGAATAAAAAAAGCTGCACCTTTTTTTCCACTTTCAGGTTTTAGTTTATTTAAGACTTTCTTTGAAAATGTGAACCTTTGTGACCATCGACTGAAGAGGCAAGGAACTCAGCTGGTGAGTGTGTTCTGGCAAGTTCTTGTGTCCTACCTGTGGCCTCTTAGGGACAGGAGGAGGTGAAACGAGGACTCTGTGGCAGCTGTTTGACATGCTCATGTTTGTAATCATGTGCAGATTGTCCTTGTAGCCTCAGCATTGTTAAATTCTGAAGCTAAAACTTGGAGAGTTAAATTCAGCAGTTAAAATTCAGCAATTGATAGCTGGAAGCTGGTTTGTAGCTTGTAAAACTTCGCAGGAGGAATGACTGAACTGTTTTCTTAAAATAATCATGACTTGTAGTGAGCAGTTTTTGCTTCTCCCTAGCAAGGAAGGTGTTTTTTTTAAATTATTTTTTATTTTTCTTCTTTGCATGGGAGTTAGGCTTATCACATTTAAATTCTAACCTACTATAATTTTTAACTCTGATCTTTAAGTGGTTTTGTTAAATTAATGGTTTTATGTTAAGTAGTTTTCCATAGGCATTTTAGATCTTTATCACAGAGGACTTACTTCAAATGCAGAATTTTTTTGCCAAGGATCATAGCAGGTTTTGTGATGGTTTATTGTGTGGTTAGTTACCATCTTGACTTTTTTGAAACAAATTCCATTCTAGATTAAATTTATCCATGCTTTTAAATTTTTTAATTTTTCAGTTGGCTTGGCTGAGATCATTCTTTGGAATGTGTTTTTCCACCAGTAAACAAGTTTTTTTCCTTGTATAAATACACAGATGTGCAGCAGTTGGTTTAACTTTGCACTGTGCCAAAGTTTGGCAGCATGTTGGAAAGGAAAATTTTTAAGTTTTAATCAAAAGGTGCTTTTCCAACAGATGGAAGACAGTTTTGTCCCTGGGGTTCAACCCACTATTGTGTAAGAAATCCAGTCATGTTTTACTGTTGTTCTTTCTTGTGTAGAGCGTAGAAAAACTGGAATTAATAGGAATGGATTTCATTTGGAAGATTGCAATGGAGTCACCAGATGAAGAAATTGCCAATGAAGCTATTCAACTGATAATAAATTACAGCTATATTAATCTAACTCCTAGACTGAAAAAGGTAGGCGTATGTTTGTACATAAATGTGCTTTGACATTCATAAAGTCTTGATACTCTGCATGTTCAGCTGTGTAATTTGTTGGGTTCTAGGTAGTTTATGAGTATTTCCCATTATTTTAGTTTAAGTTCTAATTAATTTGTACATTTTATCTTTAGGATTCAGTATCACTGCACAAGAAATTCATTGCTGATTGCTACACACGATTAGAGGTAAAGGACAAATTTCAATCATTCTTGTACCTACATCCCTTCGGTTCTGTATCTTAGAATAAAAATAATTGTCTGTGATAATTCTATTTTTAAAAAAATTCTTTCCACAAATATTTGTTCGTCCTCTGAGCTTTCCAGGACATCCTGACTGTCCCTGTAAAGCAGCCCTTGCTCTGCTCTGTGTTGCAGGCAGCCAGCTCTGCCCTCGGTGGTCCAACATTAACACACGCTGTTACCAGAGCTACAAAAATGCTTACAGCAACTGCTATGCCTACAGTGGCAACATCAGTTCAGTCTCCTTACAGGTAGGCCAGCCTCTCAAGGAATAAATATGACAGTAGATGTTTGCTCCCAGCTGCTTCCCACAAGATTTCGAGTGCTAATTAAAATTCTCGGTAATTGGTAGCTGTATATTCTGGTGGTTTCTCAATTGAATATTCCAATTGCTATGCAATAGGGGTTCCAGAGATTTTGAAAAACCTGTGTTTAAATTAAAAAAAAACAACAAAACAAAGAAAACCAAAGCCAAGTAGGCATTAAAAAACCAAAAAAACCCCAAAATAACGAATCAAAACCAAAAAAACCACCCTGCCTCCAACCCCACAAAAACCAAAACCAACCAACCAAAAAAAAAAAAAAAAAAAAAAAGGCAAAAAACCCCACACGTTATTACCAGCCTATTAATCACGTAATATTTCTGGGGCAATGGGGTTTGGGTTTGGTTCTTTTTCAATTAGGAGAGAAAAGGATGGATTTTTAACCTCGAGCCTAACTTAGTCATACTTGAATAAGTGTAACTTAAATATAGGAGCATAGGGCGGGACCTTTAGAAACATGAAGCTTCCTCTGAAGCTGGCAACATCTCAAGCAGTACAACACAAGCCTCTTGGCCTGTTTTCCTACTTCATTTCTGCTGAATTAACTCCAAGTTTAAGGAGGTACCTTCAAAACCAGACAATTCATGGTAGTTACCCGTGGGCGTTGGAAATTAATCTGCGAGACAAGTTACTCTTGTTCTCAATGTTTATCTTTAGGTCAACTAAACTTGTAATAATTGAGAGACTGCTGCTGTTGGCAGAGCGTTACGTGATAACAATAGAGGTAAGATGTGTAATTTCCTTCTAGGCAAGGCTAAGAACACAACTTCCAGTTTTATTAAAAACAGTGAAAGTTATTTAAACGTGCAACCCTAGTTACCAGCCATCACAGGAATGTCTGCGTTTGCAAGGGTGGTATTTACTGTCATCCTTCTCTTCCTGTAGGACCTTTACTCTGTTCCCCGAACTATTCTACCTCATGGTGCCTCTTTCCATGGACATCTTTTAACCCTTAACGTTACATATGAGTCTACCAAAGATACCTTCACCATAGAGGTGGGTGTGCACAGCCTGTGTGTGCCATGCGCTGTTGGTTATGTAGCCACTCCTGGTGGGTTTTATAAATAGAGTAAGATGGTTATAAAGACTCCAGGCAACTTGAAAACTCTTACTGAAAGTGTTAAAAATATGAATATGGAAGTGCCCTTGGACCAAATGTATTTTGATCATCATTCAGGGTGGGAAAAATTAGTTTTTTGAATACTATAGGTGTTAAAATATTTCTCTGCTGTCCTACCCTGTCACTCTTATGGACAATACTTTCTCCACCCTGTGCAGGAAGACCTTTTTGGAAGATTTTAATTTTTCTTGGCATTTACTGCTTGAGCAGACTTACTGAACCAGGGTTGTTTAATTTCACAGGCTCACAGCAATGAAACTGTAGGAAGTGTCAGGTGGAAGATAGCAAAGATGTTGAATTCACCTGTGGATAACATACAGATATTTGCCAATGACAGCCTGGTATGTTAACTACAAAGAATTCCCATTCTTTATGAAATGGAGTCTTTTCCAGAACTAAAGGATAAATATTTTCTTGCAGCTAACAGTAAACAAAGATCAGAAACTACTCCACCAGCTGGGCTTCTCTGATGAACAAATCCTTACAGTAAAAACATCGGGAAGTGGGACTCCATCAGGGAGCTCTGCAGATTCCTCAACCAGTTCCAGCAACAGCAGCAGTGTATTTAGTTCATCCTATGCAATGGAACAGGTACAGCATAATATGACCTGAAGCCTTCCCTCAGATTTTTCCTGAAGCAGGGATGGTTGGGGGAGAGAGTAGGAGCTCCAGCAAGGTCATCCAACCTTCAGTAATCTGGTTTTGCTTTCAAACTGCAATTGAAACAAATCATCTAAATACACAACTGCCTTGTGCATGCAGGTTGGACTTTATAATCTCTACTCTGGCACCTATGGTAGTCTGCTTGGTGTTTTTTCATCTCTGCAGGGTCTTTTAAACAAACAGGACCCATCTGGTTTAATTTTGAGACTGTATTTGTTGAGGGTAGAGAATTCCACATTTTCATTACTAATAAAGCTGCAGTATGAAAATAAACTAAGAAGCATCAGCTGGCGTGTTCAGATCACTCCTGGTTTGCTTTGTATTTTGCTTGTCATAACAGCTGACTTCAAAAAATTGACTGTTAAAAGGGAAATGGAATAATGTAGAGATTTAAATGATGTCTCAGCCAAGAAAGTAGCTGGGATTGCTGTGGGTCAGGATGGCATCTGGGCCATTTGCTTCAGTGAAGAGCTCTGTTAAATTTACATGTAACAGGGGAGGGAGAAAAAGACCTTTGTATTTCTGCTTAATTCTCAGGAGAAATCCCTCCCTGGAGTAGTCATGGCTCTCGTGTGTAATGTGTTTGATATGCTTTACCAGCTTGCCAACCTGGAGGAGCCAAGGTAAGCAAATCAAATGGTTACTAAATATTAAAGAATTGCTCACAGTGCCCAGTTTGAATGCTCACTCCACTGTGTGCAGGCACCCACCCAGGCCAGTGTGGCTGAGTCCATTTTGTGCAAGTAACTTCTGATTTCTTTTCAGGATAACGCTGCGAGTGAGGAAACTTCTGCTCCTAATTCCCACTGACCCAGCTATTCAGGAGGCTCTTGATCAGCTTGATTCCCTGGGAAGGAAGGTATGGATTAAATAATTGATCATGGTGAGCTACACAAAGAGGGTTTTACCACCAGGTTTCTTAAATTCCCTGTCAGATGGTTATAACAGAGGGTTTGAAACAACTGCAAAACAACATTCATGTTAAGTCAGTGTTCATTATTGACTTATTTCCAAGCAGCCAGAGGTGAGAGGGTTATTACCAGGCTTATAGGAAATATATTGCCAACTACAGCAAAACACAGGAGTCTAAAAATATTTCTTCTGTGGTTTTTTCCTCCTAGAAAACACTGCTTTCAGAGTCCAGTTCTCAGTCCTCAAAATCCCCATCCTTGTCTTCAAAACACCAACATCAGCCCAGTGCCAGTTCAATACTAGAAAGTCTCTTCAGATCTTTTGCTCCAGGCATGTCCACCTTCAGAGTGCTCTACAATTTAGAGGTAAGAAAACAAATCTGCTTCTTTCTGTGTTTCTGAGCACTAAGAGTTAAGTATTTCTATGTTTTTTGGGCAGAAGTCCACTGTGATGCTGTCACAGTGCAAACATCATGACACTGTCTGCTTTTATGCATGTCATAAATTTTACACAGGATGAAAGGGACAGAAAGTTCCCCCTCAGAGACCTTACTGCGAAACCAGGCCCCTCTTTGTGTGATTTGCAAGGTGGAAGGAGTATTGTGAACTAAGTGGAGAGGAGCAAAAAACGTATCAAAATCTTAGTGTTTAGGTAAAATTCCTGCTTGAAGCTCCAGAACGCTGAATATATGATTTTTAGTGTTTGTATACATAAAAAATATATATTAAAAAAAAAAAAAGTTGGCCCTTAAAAATTAATGGGAGCTGTAAGTTGAATTGGTTTTGCTTGATTAAATTTGTCAGAAACTGCTGTGCTGTGTAAGTCTCCCATTTTCTGTTTGTGGAGGAGTATTTTTACAAAGCATTCAGCTGGGAAGAATTTTCACTATCAAAACATGCAAGGCTTTTACCAAGAGGCCTCTGGCTTGTTTTGGCTGCACAGGTAAAGTGGAATATGTGGAACTTTTTTACCCCTAAGCATCTCCTAAATGCTTTAGCCAAAATGCTGGGTTGGACCCTGTAAAGATTCTTCCCTAGAGTTCAGTGAATGGATTTTAAGGAGTGCAGGAGTTCAGCTGGTGTGATTTGTAGGACACTGTAACCTGCACACTAAAAGCTGGCCAGTGTTCAGTTCTGCTTGCAAGCCCTGCTGTTTCTAAGGGCCCAATACAAAGAGGGTTTGAACAACTTGAGGTTGAAGGACTGATTGCCAACTGCTTCCAGAACATTAGACAAAGTTATTCTCTTTCCTTCACGGTGTGTGCCAAGATTACTGCAGGAATTTTCTAGTAGTTGCTTCCCTTTAGGTTTCCACAGTCTAATGTTAGCTCTTCATCTTCCTACACTGTCATCACACTCCTGCTCTAGGATTCCCCTCTTTTCTGTACAGCTGGAGTGAAAGATACTTGATTATGTCTTTGGAATATGTTGACAAGTTCTACAACTCGAAGCAAATGGTTTAGGGTGTCTTGTTGAACTGACAGGTTATACTGCAGTAGGATGGGACTGTTATCTGCTGCTTCTGTGCCAGAGAAAATAGTAATAAAAGCAAGGAAGAAATTGCTTGCTCTTCTGGCAAGGGATGAGAAGTAATAAATTGGATTAGATGTGTTGATTATATGAGTGGACTCGTTCCTCAACTCCAGTATAGCCAGTTGGAAGATGGTTTCTGTCAGGAAAAGGAATATGTGCTTTTTTATCCCCTAAGCTGGTGATCTGGTGAAAATATGGGAAGCAGTGTGAACTGCTTTCTGAAAAAAATGTGCACAGGAAATTTGCAGAACATATGAAAGAGATGAAAATTGAATGTTGCAGATGTCCAGGGCATGATAAGATTTCATGCCTGGAACTCTGTAAAACATTCTTCTGACCTGTGAACCTGGAAGAGATGTATTTTGTTTGCAGCATTGTTGGCTGTACATGTCAAAGAGACTTTTCAAGAAAGCAAATAACATCTGGGGGGTTTTCTGGGGTTTTGGGAGGGGCTGGGGTTTGTTTGGTTGACGGTTTTGGGGTTTTTGTGGGAGTATTTTTGGTTGGTTGGTTTGTTTGGGTGTTGGGGTATTTTTATGTGAAGTGAAACAGATTATAAACGTAAATGAGAACTGACCCACGGAGACCACAGACTTCCTTCTGGCCATGTTTCTGAGTGTCTTTGCACTCTCAACTTTCATGCTGATTTAGAACAGGAGGGTGATGATAGAGTGGTGGTGATCATAAGGCCTCTAGAATTACCTGAGCTGTCTTTTACAAAGAAACAGAATAATAGCAATACAATTATATTTCAGAAGGTGTGGATCAGTAAGTAAGCCATCTGTAGGGTGTTTTATGGGATACTGCCAACTGAAAATCTGGAAGCAAGGATAATTTGGGTTCATAAGGAGCACCAAGTGAACCAGAAGATGGCATTCCATGTACTTCATCCTTTCCCTTAACCTGTAAACTGCAATGAGATCAAAATGCTGATCAAACATTTGTAATAACCATACAGTTGTCCTGAATATTTTCTATGAGATTTCTCTTTACTGACTACGGTTTTGTGTAAGTGTATTATTCATTGCTTCATTTGTAGTGGATTTTTTTGTTACACTTTCAAACTTCAACACATGAAAAACACTGAGGGGTGGTGGTTTACATCTGCTTTTTTATTCATTTATTGTAGGTGCTGAGCTCCAAGCTGATGCCAACTGCAGATGATGAAATGGCAAGAAACTGTGCCAAGTCTTTCTGTGAAAACTTCCTCAGAGCAGGAGGTTTGAGGTTAGATTTCAAAACCTTGACTCAATTTGTAGCACTTCATTTAGTTAGCAGTTGTGTGTGGTTTATTTCCACAGAGTAGCACACTAATACACCTGTCAGCTTCTTTTTCAGAGAAAAAAATCCACCCAAGGCTGTTTTACCACTGTCCAGTAGCTGTCATATGTAACAGTACATGTTATTAAACCTCAAAATCAAATTAGGTACAAGTAAGCTTGTGAAGTTTAACTTGTACTAAAGTAGTTGATATTTGGATAGTTTAGTGACATTTAAGTGTTTCAATTCAAATTTGCAAGTGTGTACATTGCACTCTCCTGTGTAGACACCAGTGGACATTTTAAGCAGTCAAAGTATAGATCATGCAGTGGGAACCAAATGAAATTTGTAATTACAGCCTTGAAAATTCAGACCCTTCAGATAAGAGTTGAGGCCCAGTGTGAGTGGTTTGGAAGACCTGACAATACTGATTATGTGAGATTTATCCAGTATACTTTGCTGTTAGTAATTCTATGCATGACGCTCTTCCCAAGAGATCCTGAAGCATTTTCCAGCAGGAGCAGAAAGCTTCCATCTATAGATATAAAAGGGGGAAATGAGGATGTTGGCCTCCAAAGAAGTCAGTTTGGACTGGGACTCAGCTGAATGAATAGGAGGAAAGAAGGATAGAGATAAATTAATTGCAGCTCTCCTAATGTAAAACATTTCCAAATAGAGTCTGTCTTATTGATTTGTTTTTAAGTTTGGTGGTGAATGTGATGCAGAGAGATTCCATCCCATCAGAGGTAGACTATGAGACAAGACAAGGAGTCTATTCCATCTGCCTGCAACTTGCAAGGTGTGTAATTGCTTCTCATCAGAGAAAGTGCTGCTCTCCTGACTTTTAGCATGCAACTTTTAATATTTAAGATTAATTGGTGCTCTGAGTTCTGTTTCACTCACTCCGTGAGCGTTCGAACACAAGCCTGATGGTTTTCCTCTGTGAATGTAGGTTCTTGCTGGTTGGCCAGACAATGCCCACCCTGCTGGATGAGGATTTCATCAAGGATGGGGTGGAAGCTCTGTCCTCACGGCCCTTCCGCAACGTGAGCCGGCAGGCCAGCAGGCAGATGTCCATCTGTGGAACTCCTGAGAAGTCCTCCTACCGCCAGCTCTCTGTGTCTGACAGATCCTCCATCAGGGTAGAAGAAATCATCCCAGCTGCAAGAGTTGCCATACAAGTAAGGAAGTGTTTGATGGTTTTGATGTAGCAGTGTCACCTCCAGTGACATGTACTGTATAACTCCTAGATTCTGAATCAATCTGTCTTTTACACAGGTTTTTGCCCTGGCTCCATTGGAAAGCCTCTAAAAATCTTGACCATCAGTCTCTCTTCCAGTCTTGATCTGAATTTTAACATTCTCATGAATTATTTCGGCACTACAAAGGGAAGCAGTACCCCAAAACTGCTTGCAAGAAATAGATGTATACAGAAATCTTATCTTTTCAGTCATGCTTAACTCTTAAGATCTTATTCTTGTTAATTTTCTGTGAATTGTAAGGAGAAGGTTCCTGCTTGTGGCTTTATAGTCCATGATGCTTTGAACTAGAAAGAATTGGACAAGTTTTTTGTTTCAAATACCTCATTAAAAATTAAATTTACTAGATGGTACTGTGGAGAAAAAGGAATTTTTTTTATTTTTAGTACCTTAAGAAAATGTTATTTGAAAACCCATTGAGTCCAGTTGAAAGAAACTTAAGAGTTAATATGACAAGTAAGCTGTGTTAAGTTGTTGGGCAGTGCTTCCCAAATGGATTGAATGATTGAAATCTGCATGCCTGCCTCAATGGGTGAAAAGAGTGTCTACTCTTGTGAAGAATTTAAAAATTAATTACTTCTCCTGAGGCAGCAATACTGATCTCTCATTGGGAACAAAAAGACTCTTGAATCCTTGAACCTGTGTAGAGGAGAGAGAGGAAAACAAATGTAAATGTCGATTTGACATGATCCAGAAGATACATTCCTCTTATCCCTGTGATTAACAAAGATTGTTGAACACCACAGAAGTAACTGCTGATTCTTGTTCCTGCAGACCATGGAGGTGAACGATTTCACCTCCACAGTGGCTTGTTTCATGCGCCTCTCGTGGGCTGCTGCTGCGGGACGCCTGGACCTCGTGGGAAGCAGTCAGCCCATCAAAGAGAGCAACACTCTCTTCCCTGCTGGGATTAGAAACAGACTTAGCAGCTCAGGTGGGTTAACTGTGTCCCTAAACCAAGCTGAAAGTGTTTGGTTTAATCTTAACTGAACACTTTAGGAGCTTGAAGCTGAATTCGTTGGATGTTCATCCTCTTGGGTCTCTTCCAGTTTGGGACATTGTACAATTAAGCTACAAAAAATCTGAGCAAGTTTATGGACATTCAGAGAAGTTTTTTAAATTGCAGAGCACTGACCAAAAGCTGAAAACATCTGGAAAAAAAATGAATGAATTACAGCACTTGTTCTTTTTTTTTAAATGCAGGAAGTAACTGCAGTTCAGGGAGCGAAGGGGAGCCCACGGCGCTGCACGCTGGGATCTGTGTGAGGCAGCAGTCTGTGTCCACCAAAGATGCTCTCATTGCTGGGGAAGCCTTGTCTCTCTTAGTAACCTGCCTTCAGCTACGTAGTCAGCAGCTAGGTATGGAAAAAAAATCGGATTTTTCACAATTTGGAGTATAAGCTGGGTGGGAGGAGGCTTTTGGATACAGTCAAATGAAAAAAAAAGTAATGAGAAGCTTGTTGCTTTGTTAGCTGAGACAGCTCAAGGTAAAAACACAATATTTCATCAAAAATTACAGGGATTTTTTTTTTTCCAGGACTGAAATAAGGCATGCAGTGCTGTGCCTTAGTCAAATGTTTTGGGAAAGCTGACTTACTGCCAGAATATAAATATTTGCACTGCCTTTGAAGTATGTAATTCTCTAAGTGCTGCTGTTTGCACAGCTCGTGTTTAGTACTTAGTCTTTGTGTACAGGAAGTGTAAACAGTGGTGGTGCAGGAAGGCAAGGAAAATGCTCTTACATTGTGGTGGCAGCCTCTGGTGAGGGAAGGAGATCAGGAAATAGCTGATCTATTTTTTTGAAGCTTTACTGCTTTTCTGTATTGATGTCCTCTAGGTCCTGTGGTATTTAAATGCAAGACTGTAACTAACTTATTTTAAAATACTATTTTTAATAAGATAGCCTGGTACCTTTCTGTTGCAGGATCTTTTTACAATTTGCCTTGTGTTGCTGATTTCATCATTGATATTCTGCTTGGATCACCAAGTGCTGAGGTGAGGGTCTTCCCCTGAAAACTTTCTAAGTGTTCTTCTGAAATGTGTTATGTTTTGGTAATTTCATATGGTCTGAACATACAATTTTTTATTGCAAGTGTTCCCACAGTTTAATATTTGAATAAATAACCTCTGTAATTTTTAGCAATTCCAGTATCTGGTGATGGGTTGATAGAAAATGCTGTGGTATTACATTTTCTAGGCTTGTTTCACCCATGAGATGCACAGGACTGTGCTGTGACTAGTCTAAAGAAAATATTCTCATTTTGGTGACACAAATCCTGTAAAACTAGTACTTCAGGGAAAGTTTCAAGTAACTTTGATTTGGGTAAAATCAGGGGTTTTGGACTCTTTTTTATGGGGTCTTTTAATGGACTCTTCTGAACTTCTGAAAATTTATTCCAAGTGTTGGAACCCTCCTAAAATTCATTCCTTCTGATTCAAGATTATCCTGGATATTCTAAAATCTAGAGATTTTTATGCTTACTTCATTTCCTCACGTGTCATCTATTTTGCACAAAGCCCTTGCATCTTTCCCCTTGATCTGAATTTATAATTTGTGTTTCTCAGAGGTTTTCACTCGGGGATGAACAGGGTTTGTTGAATTTCTAGAAACCCTGGCTGGTGGGTGCAGAGCTGTTTTTGCCAGCCTGGTTTGCACCGTTTCAGTGTCCATTTTTTCTGTTGGATTTCGAATATAAAGGAAGTGTGGGGATTTACTCAGCCTTTAAGTAACTGCTGGTGTTTGCCAATGCCGCTGTTTCAGATCCGTCGCGTTGCCTGCGACCAGTTGTACACCCTTAGCCAGACAGACACGTCAGCTCACCCAGATGTACAAAAGCCAAACCAGTTCCTCCTGAGCGTTGTTCTTGGGGCCCAGCTGCCTCTTTGGTCACCAACCAGCATCATGAGAGGAATCAACCAGAGGTAAGTCGGATGTGTGTTTACTGCGGAAGCAAATCTGACATTTTGAAATAAGCAGCACTGTGGGAGCTCTGAGGAAAAAGGGATTAGCACTTTCAAGTGTTGGAAGTAGACATTCTGCAATTTCTAGAGGAATAACTGAGAAGTTAAAGCATGTTGTTGTTTTATTGTCAACTGATAACTAACTAGAATTGTTATGAGGCGAGGGAAGAAATCAGGATTAAATATGATTCCTAACATTCAGAAGCAGCTGTTGGGAAGGAATTTTGTTTGAAGCTGCAGCATGCAGAAGCACACCTAGATGGTTCTGCTGCTTTGGGTTAGATGGACAGAGTACACAGACTTCAAAGACAGCTGCTTAGAGAAAAGTTTATGATTTTAAGTATACCTTTCTTCTATTTATACCTGTTTCAGACTTCTGTCCCAGTGTACGGAATATTTTGACCTGAGATGTCAGTTACTGGATGACCTGACCTGTAAGTATGTGCAGATTCAGTCATTCTGATGGCAGCTTCCAAGCTTGTCTTCCTTCTGTAGAAAAGATGTAGAATTGCCTTCAGAGAGGATTTACTACACCTTGAACTCAGAGTGACCTGCCAGTGTGCTGACTGTCCTGTGCTAGTGCCTGGCATGGTCTGTTCTTGGCACTGGGTAGCTGCAAGGCAGCTCATTCCTTCTGGAAAGTGAAGTGAGTTCCTTGGTGGAAGGGATTTCCTCGGGGGCAAAAACCATTACCAAACTGTTTGAAATTCTTTGTATTTATATTCTACATTTCCAAAGCTGCTAATTCTTCCCGAGTTCTTTTTTTTTTCCTTGCAGCATCAGAAATGGAGCAGCTGAAGATAAGCCCAGCTGCCATGTTAGAAGATGAGATCACCTGGCTGGACAATTTCGAGCCCAACCGCACGGCCGAGTGCGAGACGAGTGAGGCTGATAACATCCTGTTAGCAGGACACTTGAGGCTCATCAAGACTCTCCTTTCACTTTGTGGGGCAGAGAAGGAAATGGTTGGTGAGTATTCCTCTCTAAGTTGACCAGACTGGTGTGAATTCTGCATTAACACGTGACTGGACAGCACATGTGAAGACATCAGTAGAAGTGATACAGAGCTGTAAGGAATTATTTTGGCAGTACCTTTAACATTTGATAAAACATTTGTTGATATGGTGCTATGAAGTAATTTTGATGTTTTGGAACACCTTTTGGCATTTGCAGTGATAACAGAAGTATGTAACAGTAGATGTGGATTGCTGTGTTTCAGGTTCATCTTTGATTAAGCCATTGTTGGATGATTTCCTCTTCCGAGCATCCAGGATTATTCTGAATAGCCATTCCCCAGCAGGCAGTGCTGCAATCAGTCAGCAGGACTTCCATCCAAAGTAAAAATTCTTCTTTTATGTTGAGTTTTGTCTTGGATCTCATGAATGCAAATGTCAGTATTAAATCCTACAGACAGCAGGATTTAACATTTCTCCAGTTTTCTACACTTCCTACATAAATGCCCAAATAGCATTTTATAAGTTTTTGTGTGACCCGATGTCCTTGCATTTCTGTACTTCAAAGTCTGTGTTTTGTTAGATTCATGATGAACTTCAGGCACAACTGAATGCTGATTTCATGGGTCCAAAGAATATTCCTTTAGCTCATTACTGCTCGGGAAGTTGGCTAAATTGGAACATGAGCAGGAAATTAACTTCTCAAGCTCCTTGTAAAAGAGAATCTCCAAAGTTCCACTACTTTCTTTTCCCCTTCTCCCTACCCATTTTGTAAAAAAACCAACACCAAGCAAGTCTCCTTGCACCTGAGAAAGCTGATGTAGTCCAGAATAGATCAACTGGAGAAAAGAGAGTGGGCTTTCTCCTTCCTGTCACAGCTGTTATGGCCATACAATATCTGAAGGGGTGGGTGTAAATTAGCTCATGTGGAATTCTGAGCTAGTGCAGCTGGGTTGTTTGTGTTGCTCTGGGTAGTTGGTGTTGGCTCAGGCTTATCCTCACTGCCTTTCCACAAACCCAAAAGAAGGTTCCAGTGGAGCATTTAAAACCCTGAAATGAGTGGGACTTCATGTGCCTTGGTGTTTTGCTCCAATGCAGTTCATCCCCAGCATGCTCTTTTGTTTGCTTAAAGTAAATAAAGCCTTTTCTTTGGCCTGCAGAAGAAAGGGCTGCTGTGTTGAATGATGACTGAAAAGAGCTGGGAGTGTTTTGTACTGGTCTAGCTCAGGTCTAAGCTCATCTCTTGGAGCAAGGATGTTGTCTGGTCTAGCTCTTTCCAAGCTTCCCTCCCTGTAAATAAGTCATTTTGTCTCCATCAGTGTTACATGATGGAGAGTATCTATCTGTTTGTCCTCAGAAATGCAACCAATTCTGTGTCTTCTTTTAAAGCACCTCCTTTTCCTTGCTACTGAATGTTAGCAAGTGTATCCATGTCAGTAAAGGAGGCTTGTTTAAAGGAGTGTTCCTCTTGCCACTCTTCTCATTGGATTCTTCCCCATTCTCCTACCCCCAAGAAAGAAAAAAACAGAAGCACTCTGCAGTCCCTCTGGAGTGGTTTATCACTTAAAGTGTTCTTTGGAACATTAATTGTTGCTTGTTCTGAGTGATGCAGCCTTCTGGAATTAGAAATAATTGAGTCATCTAGCCAGTGGATCTCAGATGTGGTTTTCTTTCCAGGTGCAGTACAGCAGACAGCAGATTAGCTGCTTATGAAGTGCTGGTGATGCTGGCTGATAGCTCACCCTCCAATCTCCAGCTTATTACAAAGGAGCTGCTTTCTATGCACCACCAGTGTGACCCTGCACTCACCAAGGAGTTTGATGTAAGCAAGAAGCCCTTTTTTATTTGTGTTAGCATGGTTTGGAGTGCTGTGCATGGTTTACTTTGTTGCTTCATTCATGAGATTTCCGTGGTCTTCAATTTAAAATGACACAAAGCAGATAAGGGTAAATGCAGGTCCATTTGATCTTCCTCAGAAGCAGATACTCCAGTGTGTCTTTGTCTGTTATTACCTGAGTAGGAAAGAAGTATTTCCTAAATATCACGGATTTTATTTATTATTACATTTTAGGCCATTTTCAACAGTGTTGTGCAATGTGTTAAATAGTTAAATGACCTCACACAGTGTTCTTGCAGTTTTTCAGAGTTTATTTTCCTGGTTCTCCATTAAATTGTTCTTAACAGTTGATATACAAGGGGGAGTGGTTTTAAACTGAAAGAGAGTAGGTTAAGTTGTATATTAGGAAGAAACTCTAACCTGTGAGGGTGGTGAGGCCCTGGCACAGGGTGCCCAGAGCAGCTGTGGCTGCCCCATCCCTGGAAGTGTCCAAGGCCAGGCTGGACGGGGCTTGGAGCAACCTGGGATCGTGGAATTGTCCCTGTCCATGGCAGGGGGTGGGACTGGATGAGCTTTAAGGTCCCTTCCAACTCAAACCATTCTGTGATTCTACAATATAAAGGTGGTTATAAAAGCTATAGAATGTTGTTGGAGTCTCATGTTTTTAATAATTTACCGGGACACAAAGTGTATTTGTCATTCTAGTACCTTCCACCAGTGGACAGTCGCTCCATTTCTGGATTTGTGGGACTCAAGAATGGTGGTGCTACTTGTTACATGAATGCAGTTTTCCAGCAGCTGTATATGCAGCCTGGTCTCCCAGAGGTAATTAGCTCAGCATCCAACAAAGTGCTCTTTTTGGAATTACTTTTGCTTCAGCTACTTCATCTTGGCACCATTTGTAAATAAGTTGTAAAAAAAAAAAGTCAACTGTGTGTGTATAAATATGCACGGTAAATATATAAATTATAAGTTTTAGTGCTGCGTGCCATGACACTTTACAGTGATAATTTTACTAAGAACCAGTTTAATAAGGTTGTTTGTTTCCCTCCAGGCCTTGCTTTCCATCGATGATGATACAGACAATCCTGATGACAATGTGTTCTATCAAGTTCAATCTCTTTTTGGTCATTTGATGGAAAGCAAGCTACAGTATTATGTACCTGAGAACTTTTGGAAGGTATTGCATCTTTTTGTTTAGAATCTATAGCTTTTCTACTTTAAAAGTAATTGTTTATTCAGCCTTTTCTTGTTGCAGAATTTATAAAGGAAGTTCTAATTCAAAAAATCAAAATATGTTGAAATAAAAAATTTACATTTAAAAATTACTTTTCTTAGTGATACAGGTATGAAACAACCACGTTTTAACATATATTTCTACTTTATGTAGATTTTCAAGATGTGGAATAAGGAACTTTATGTTAGAGAGCAACAGGATGCTTATGAGTTCTTCACCAGTCTTATAGATCAAATGGATGAGTACCTCAAGGTAAAAACCTCAGCAATTTCTTTGCTGGTTCATATGCATATCCTTTGTACCTTTTTTCTCTTTTTGCTTTGATCTTTAGAAAAGAAGGCAGAGAGCCATTTGGCTTCTTTTATAATCTGCACAGTATTCAGAAGTTTAAAATTCCTACTGATTTCTTGGTCTTCCGCCCTCCAATATATCCAACTGATGTCTAACTTTACATCTCCAACAGAAAATAGGGAGAGACCAAATATTTAAGAATACTTTTCAAGGAATCTTCTCTGATCAGAAGATCTGCAAGGACTGTCCTCACAGGTAATGTCACATTTAGTGCATCAGTTACCGAGTTATGTGCTCCCAGAACTATTAATATGTAGGTCAAAGTAGCACTGGAAAGTAGACAAATGCCCCTGTGAGCATCACAGCTGTGATAGCTGTGGGGAAAGTGCAGTATTCTTTCCTAAGCAGATTCTTGTTCCTGCAAGCTGGGTAAGTTCTACTCTGTTCTCCTACTGAATCTAGGTATGAGCGTGAGGAAGCCTTCATGGCCCTCAACCTTGGTGTGACTTCGTGTCAAAGCCTGGAAATATCACTGGATCAGTTTGTTAGAGGAGAGGTTCTGGAAGGAAGCAATGCATACTACTGTGAAAAGTGCAAAGAAAAGGTACTGATTCTTAATTTTTGTGGAAGAAGATTCATGTACAGTTTGATGTTTTCTAAGCATTACATGGTCATGGAAGCCATGCTTAGATGCTCCTCACTCTTGCTACATTGAAGATGAAAGGTTCAGTGCCTGTAATTTGCAACTTTACTGTTGTAAACTAAAAACTTGGAGGGATGGCAGGATGATAAAGCATTGTGTGACATATTGAGATGTACCCCAGTCCTCCCGTGGACACCCTGCTTCCCGTGGCTGGATTTTCATTGTGCATCTCTAGAAGGGTGCTGCAGATTGCCTGGGGTTTCAGATAGAGGTGGTATTCTTGTTTCTTTTCAAGAGAACTACAGTGAAGCGCACCTGCATTAAGGTCCTGCCAAGCCTGCTGGTGATTCACCTGATGAGATTTGGCTTTGACTGGGAGAGTGGCCGTTCTATTAAATACGATGAACAAATAAGGGTGAGAAAACTTTGCTTCATGGTGTGCCTTCCCCAGCTACTTCGTGTAGTGGACTCTTGTTCTTCCTGTTCATTTTTGCTTCTTTTCCTCACGTTTTGGTACGGGGATTTTAAGTGTGTGATGTGCTTACCACATGGTAGTGCTACAGAAAATAAGTGGTTTTTCTTAGAGCTTTCCTTGTTTGCAGCTTTCTCAGGATCCTTTCAGAAAGCAAGACAAAAAACCTCCTGAAAGAGAGTTTGTTATTTAACTTCTGTGTAGTAAGCATAAGAAGTGAAGTTGCATGTTTTCCTTTGGCCTTCCCAATGGGGGAAGTGCTAATACCATTCTCATAAAATTACAGGCAGCATGTACACACTGCAGTGTCTTGATTAATCCGAAATACCTCTTCAAACAGTTTCCCTGGATGCTGAACATGGAACCTTACACTGTGTCAGGGATGGCTCGTCAGGACTCATCCTCAGAAGTGGGGGAGAACGGCAGGAACACAGACCAGGGAGGAGGAGGCTCCCCAAGGAAGAAAGTTGCTCCTACAGAAAACTACGAGCTCGTTGGTGTGATTGTCCACAGCGGCCAGGCACACGCAGGGCACTACTACTCCTTCATCAAGGACAGGAGGTAATGGGCAAGAAGGTTCATGTGGGATGTTTGAGAACTGTCTAAAGACTTCTTGTTCTGGAAAGGTGCATGGAGCCATCCAGAGCTCTACTGGAACCACTCTTCCCTTTCTCAACACCTGTCGTGAGGCAATGACACAGCAATGTGGGACATCGTCGTATGAAATTCTCATTAGTTCATATGTACCTTGTGTTGCAGTTTGAGGGCTTCCTGTGACACTGAGTTGCAGGTGATGTGTTTCTCATATTTTAAATCAAGGTTATTTTTTTAAAATGCAACTTTGACATCAGTTGAACTAAGCTTTCTTCTTACTGTCAAAACAAATGTGAGTTCAGGCTTGTCACTTCTAGGATATTCAGGGCGCTTTGTTTTTTTACTGAGACAATCAAGTAACTTTGTTTCTCTTGTGTTTATGTTCTGTTTTGATCACAGAGGATGTGGAAAAGGAAAGTGGTATAAATTTAATGACACCGTTGTTGAAGAATTTGATTTGACTGATGAAACCTTGGAATATGAATGCTTTGGTGGAGAGTACAGACCTAAAGTCTACGATCAATGTAAGCAGCAGTACAGACTGATTTAGAGTAGCTTCATATTTCATACTGATTTCAGTAGCAGTAGAGCTTAGTCCATTATAGGTACTTAGAGTTACTTGGGCTAATAATCCTTCTGAAGCATTTTTTCCCTAAAGCCTTCCCTTTACTGAAGGACGTAACAGCTTGTGTATGGCCTAATATGAATTGAACCATATTCACTGTTGTTCAGCACTTTGTAGACTTAAGAGCAGAGATTGAAAAGCAAAATAACCCCTTGTTAAAATAGTTTAAAACAAACCCCAGCCAAACACAAAACAGCCCTTATTTTAGGCTAGTGACAATGCATAGAACATAGTGTGGCATCATATTGTTGAACTTTTCAACACTTAAAGGAATTTATTCCAAGTACATTTCCAATATTCACCTGTTTCATAATTCACACAGTTTTAATCACTGACACAGACTGATGTTTTGATCTGACAAATTCATACTGCTGCAGTTCACATTACTTATACCCCCAGTTTTGCTGCCATATAGGAATGGGAAAGGTACTAAACCTCCAAGGGCCTTCATGGACTGCCTTTCTCCCCACAGCAAATCCCTACCCCGACGTGCGCCGGCGCTACTGGAATGCCTACATGCTGTTCTACCAGAGGGTGTCTGACCAGAACTCTCCTGTCCTACCAAAGAAAAGCCGAGTGAGTGTCGTGCGTCAGGAAGCTGAAGACCTCTCCTTGTAAGTTCCACTTGTATCCATAAAGGTTTCTGTCGTGTTGATAGCTAAACCTCCCCACACAACTAAGAATTGAACAGTTCCTGTCCAGCAAAGCAATATATTGACCCTTCTGTTGTTTTGGGTTGGCTTTTAGGCTGCTTTGTTTACTACTACTCTTACAGCAAGTTCAAGCTGACTGACAGCCTCAGGAAATATTCAGGCTGTCATCAAATTTGCCTTAAGATCAATCTGGCTGCGCTGGTATTTTATACATAAACTGTAGATTGGTTGTAGGATTCCGTTATTCACCTTCAGCTTGTTTATATTTCAGATCTGCTCCTTCTTCACCAGAGATTTCACCCCAGTCATCACCTCGACCCCACAGGCCCAACAGTGACCGTCTCTCCATCTTGACCAAGCTGGTTCGAAAAGGAGAAAAAAAGGGACTTTTTGTAGAGAAAATGCCTGTGCGCATCTATCAGGTAGAGCACCCTGAAAGTGGCAACTAAAATCTGCTCGTGTGAAATTTGAGCACATAGTGAGAGAAACTCAGGAACTTTTAAAGGTTACCTTGAAGTAATTCCCTTGTAGCAAACCTAGAAAGCAATTCAGGATTCTGACACGAAGTTACTAACAAGCTGTTTAGTGATACATTATTGTGAGTTTCGCTGTACCTTCTCACAAAATTGGCCCATCGGTTCTTTGCTTTGAAGAAACTGCAGGCAGATGAATCAAACATGAGATCTGGCAGCAGTCAGCGTGCAGGCAGGGAGACACAACAGCAGAGAAGGTGCTTCATTTGGAGTACACTTGAGGAGTAATGGAGATGATGGCAAATTACAGTCATCCTCAAGTTCTTGAGTTCACAAGAATGTAGAAAGGAGGAGCAGTGAAGAGAGCCTGCATCACACACGCAGGGAGAATAAACTCTGCAGGCTGTGTGTGGCCCTCCCCATGGGCTGTTTCAGGGCATTAACAGTCACTTTGGGGCATTCTTGTATCTGGGATTGTGTTATTACAATGAACAGAACTTGGCTCAAATTTATGGTGAGTCTTTCAGCAAAATCTCATTTGAAAAAAGAAGAGTTTGGCATTTAAATACCTTATTGTGGCTGCAGCTTGTAATTACTCCTTGCTCTCTGCAGCTGAATTTGTTAGGCAAGCCTTTCTGGTTTGAGGCATGTTCTCTTGGTTTTTTCATTAAAAACAAGCAGAAAATAGAACTTATCTGCAATTTCTTCCTTTTATCCCTTAATGGCCAAATGATTAGGTGCCTTGTCTGTTGTTTTGTAATATCTTTGAAAGAAAATCACTGGCTTTATACCAAATCTTCTGAGTCTCCTGTATGTAATTTTCCCTCTGCTGAAGTAGTGATTCAGAAGGAAACAGAATAAGTTTGACACTGATTTTTAAACACCACATTTTACATAAAAGATTAAGTTTTAGTTAGAGAAGTGTATTTTGACAACATTTTTAATTTTTTTGGCCTTCTTTTACTTTTATAGATGGTGAGAGATGAAAATTTGAAATTTATGAAGAACAGAGATGTATACAGCAGTGACTACTTCAGTTTTGTTTTGTCATTAGCTTCCCTGAATGCTGTAAGTACCTGGATTTTAATCTTAGAGTGTTCAAAGTGTGTTGGGTAAAACGCCACAGAAGCTATTTGGGTCACAACCAGGAAAACTGGAAGAGAAGAGTTGAATGATTTTGCTTTTCCAGACAAGCAATTCCTTGTCTCCAGTAATTTCTGATGCTGATGATAACATCTGTCTCAAAGCAAACTCCAGCCTCCTCTTCTAGTGCTGGGAGAAACATCATTTTGCCCCAGTAAAACCTATCTAATAAACCATAACTTTTATAATGATGCAAACTGAGGTCTAGAGGGACAGAAATCCCTCTCCATATGGAAGGTCCAAAAGTTGTTGTTAAGTACCTCAAAGTTGATAGAGTTTAATTGGAAATAGTTTCTTAATTAAGATTTTCTAAATGGAGTCATAAACAAACAGCACTTATTAAATTTTTGAAATCCACAGATCTAGTTGGCCTCACAGCAAGTTTGTTCCTGTTTTAGCATATTTATTAAGTAGCACAGTCAGCACTGGAGACTGACTTAGCACAGAAAAGTGCTGTGGTTTGTTTTTTCCAAATGAAGCAAATAACTTGACTAGAACATGTTGATGTGTTTAAGAGACAGCATGTGTGCTGCTGGCACACTTCTGCTCCTGAGTAAATTCAATATTTCTTTCAGACTAAGGTAAAGCATCCCTATTATCCCTGCATGGCAAAGGTGAGCTTGCAGCTGGCAGTCCAGTTCCTCTTCCAAACCTATCTCCGCACCAAGAAGAAACTCAGGTAAGGCAAACAAGAAACATGGTTTAGTTTTTGGGGGTGTTTTTCATCTCCTGGATTACTGACGGTTGTCCTTGTTTTGTTGAAGGGCTGATACAGAAGAATGGATTGCCACTATAGATGCACTGCTCTCCAAAAGCATTGATGCTTGTCAGTGGTTGGTTGAGTATTTCGTTGGGCCAGAGGGCCGGGAGCTTGTAAAGTAAGTCCTGGAAGTTCTGTCTGAGGTGTTTTGTGTCTCCTGTATGGATAGAGCTTCCTAATGACGTGATCTGGCCTATACTGATGTATTCCCAAGGAGCTGACAGTGCACATTGTTCAAACAGACTTCAGATAAAACTCTAAGTGATTATTTCTAGTGTTTCCTCTGTGCAGCTTTCTGAGTAGTTCTGAAAATCAAATTAGATAGTGCAGTGTACATGGAGGAGGATGCAGGTGTTGAATTCAGTGGAGTGACTTAAAATGTGTTAGAAGTTTGTCGAGTCAGTCCTGAAAGCGTTGGGGAAGGAGAACGTGGTGAAAGTGCTTGGGGTAACTTTAATACTCACCTGACAAAGATCACAGATAAACTGGAAAGATTTTTTTCTTGCCAAGCTAAGGATCAGCTATTAGGTGTTTTGAAAACGAATTATTGGAGATCTGACCTGCTGAAAGAAGTGTGTCAGTGTAAAAAAATGTTATCTTTTAATTTGCATTGAAAAAACAAGATCCTATCAGAGCTTTTAGAGCTTTTTTCTTATTTGAATGAGTAAATATGTAAGTAGGGATATTACAGGCCTTACTAGTGTCAAGCAGGAGTGCATGAATGTAAGTTAAAGCTTACCCACAGAAGTACAATACAAAATGTACCTGGACTATTAAAATAATAAACACTAAACACCACATTTAATCATAGCAGCTGTGCTTACACGTTAATTGCAGTTCTCTTTGCAGCTTCACTTTTTGTCTTGCAGGACTTTCCTCCTGGAATGCAGCGTGAGGGAGGTGCGAGTTGCTGTGGCCACTATCCTTGAAAAAACCCTCGACAGTGCCTTGCTTTATCAGGAGAAGGTCAGTGAGTGTCACCTCCTCTCCAAACATCCCCTTGCTCGGCTCTCCCTGGTGGCTCTTGCTCTGTTTGTAGGCAGAGCTGTGTGAGCTGATCCTGGTTGTAGCTCTTCATTTCTGGAACAGGTTAATGCTCATCTCTTCCTGCCCAGGAGGCATTTGAAACACTTTGGGTTTTTAAGCACTAGACAGCTCTTTACATTCAAAATCTTCTCTTTTTTTCCACAGTTAAAAACTCTACATCAGTTACTGGAGGTGCTACTCGCTCTGCTGGATAAAGATGTTCCTGAAAACTGTAAAAATTGTGCTCAGTACTTTTTGCTATTCAATAACTTTGTACAGAAGGTAAGAAACCATTATTTCCTCATGGCTATTTAAATTTTAAAGGACAATAATAAAGCAGCTAGTGATCCTTATTCATACGAGGCTTAGCAGCACAGTGAAGCTCTTTCAGAACTTTCATTAAGAGTAATCAGGGTTGTTTTGTTTTTTAAATAAATGGCTTTAAATAATGGATTAGGATAAAATCACACAAAAATATGTCAGCAAAGTATGGCAATGGAAGATGTCATTTCCAGAGTCTGAATTTTGGTTTTCTGTTTTAAAGGGTTATATGGGGTTGTTCTTAAAAATTTTATATATGTATATATATACACACACACACACACATATATATATATATTAAAAAATATCCAGCATTCAGGATTTTTATTCCGTGGGCAAGAGAATAACTGACCCATACTATTTCTATGTCTCTATTCTTTTTGCCTTTTTTTTTTTTCTTGTAAGACATTGATTGTGGATCTGCTGATTCTGCTCTGCTTTATGTAATGTGCTGTGTAGAATGAGACAGCTCTTTAGCAGTTTACCTTATTGGTCTCTGTAGGGATTTTATGGGGTTTCCAGCGTGGAAAATGCAGGTTTTAGCCTGTGCATTTTACTTTTCAGCACTAACTCTTCACCTGCATGGGAAAGTAACTTGGTTTTGTCTCCACAGCAGGGGATAAGGGCTAGCAGTCTTCTCCTCAGACACTCTGCCCTGAGGCACATGGTCAACTTTCTCCTCGGCCCCAACCGGCAGAGCAATCAGGTACAGTTGTGTTGTGCTGTACTTTGGCCATCCCCACGCTTTTTATGATGCTTAAATTATGAAAAAATGCTTTTCATGTGGTAGAACAGACAAATCCTTTGGTTTTTCTATAAACCTCATGCAAGCGTGAGCCCACCTATGTGCAGTTAGCATGGAAATAACTGTTTTGGCAGAAGTGAGCGTGATGTTTTTGATAATAACAGAATTTTTACCCACTCCAAAGTATTAGACCGTGGTGGTGGACTGGAAGAACATTATTTTGGGTTAACAAAGTTGATTAAATAAACCAAAGTTAACTAAACCTCTCTTTGGCTCGAGCAGAACCGCAGGTGGAGTTCAGCACAGGCACGTGAGTTTGGATATCTTCACAACACTGTAGCACTACTTGTCTTGCACTCTGACGTCTCCTCACAAAGAAATGTTGGTAAGAATTGTGGTTTTGTCTTTTGGTGACTTGGCATTTCAGTTACATTGACTGGGAGAGACTTAATATCAGTGAGGAAAATACAGTAACTTTGAATTTAAGGCAGTAATGGTTAGTACACGTTTGATTACTTCTGATTTTGCTGTAAATGTACTGAGAGACTGTGGCAAACAGTATTTGGAGGGGGCTGGAAATCTTGGTGCTAACATATTATTGTGCCTCCTGCCCTTCCCTACATACCTGAAAGGTCTTTCTCATGTGAGTGAATCATGCTGTGTCATTGGATGAACAGACCCACAGCTTCACAGGCTGTATTTTGCTGTTCTAAAAGGGAGTGTTTAGACTAAGCTACTGAAAAACAAACAATTAAACATGCTACTAGTTACTTCTTACAAGAGGCAAAAATATCCAAATAAAGATAATAAAGTAATAAGTTAAAATCTTCAGTTTCCTGAAGGAGGATTTTGAAGTTGTCTTTTAAAAGAATAACTTAATTTCTGTCTAGGGTTGAAAGCAGTGAAAAATCAGAATGTAACAGGAGAATTTAAAATATTCTGGATATGATGAATGTGCAAAAGTGACTGAGAGTAAAAGTAAAGTTCAAAGTACTGATAGTCTGTGGACATTTTGCTTTGACCTTCCTGCAGTTCTTTTGTCTTCAGTCACTAAAGTAAGAGATACTTCAGTGTGCAAGAGATTTGTTTCTTGGAGTGGTAGCACACGAGCTGTAAACTAGTTGAGATGAGTGTCATGAGGGATTTCGTGGTGCCAAACGAGCAGCAGTGTCTTCAAGGTGTGTTAGAACAAACTAATCTATGAGTGGATTGTTTTTGTATTTGCTGTTATAGCTCCTGGTCTCTTTAAGCAGCGTCCGCCTCTCAGCATCACCACTTCAGGGCCGCTTCTGGCGCTCCATGAAGAAGTGGAAGCCTTGTTATTCCTGTCTGAGGGAAAACCCTACTTAATGGAGGTACCTGTTCTAAGTTCTGCCCTGCTTGAACCTAAAAGCTGGCCTGATGTATTCCTTTGACATATCCTTACATGAAAAATACTGAATATTCAGAAGCAGGCAGCGGGGGAGTATGTGGTTATTTTGAGCCTAAACAAGAAAGCACCTTTAGTTTCTTGACCTCTTCATATTCTAGTATATCCCTAAGCTTTGGGGTCTGGTTTTATGCACAGTCTGGTTTTATGCACAGTTTGCAAAGGCCTGTGCAGCTTTTTACCACGTCAAACGCAGGTTCTAGCTTGAGTTGCCCTGACTTAATGGATGATGCTCGACCAGCCCCTTGGAGGCGGGCAGCAGGAGCTGAAGGAGTGCTTTGAGGGCAGGGGGTTCAGCCTCCTGGACCACGCAGGCACTGGGGAAAAGAGCTGCATGGTTCCTGGGAAGGACAGACGCCGTGTTGCAGCCTGGGCTGTGCGGCAGGCAGCCGTGTGCTGCGTGCGAAGGCTGTGCTCTGCCCGCAGGTGATGCACGCGCTGCGGGAGCTCACGGGGTCGCTGGCCGTGCTCATCGAGATGGTGGTGTACTGCTGCTTCTGCAACGAGCACTTCTCCTTCACTGTGCTGCACTTCATCAAGGTACACACAGAGCCAGGACAAGCCTCTGCCATGAGTGCCTCTCGCAGGCTTTGGTCGTCCTGTGTCTTGTGCGTTGTAACAGCACCGCAGAGCAATCGGTGCAGTCTGTTGGATGTGGGGGGGTGTTGGGGTTTGGGTTTTCTTAGGCCTTTACTGTTTAAATTAACAAGTTTTCAAAAATCTGTAAAGCTGTCTTGAAATTCTTTGCTTCTTCAGTGTATTTTGCTGTCTTAAGTAACTTTGTTTCTTACACGCAGACTCAACTGGAAACTGCTCCGCCTCATGAGCTGAAAAACATATTCCAGTTACTCCATGAGATCCTGGTAGGTGAAGGGTAAAGACTTGGACAGGATAGATTTTATATTGATGTGTAACGAAAAAAGGCAGGACTGCATTGGTAATTTCAGCATCTGTGCGTGTTTTAATCCTTCAGTTTGAAGTTTTATTACTTCCTAAATTTCTGGCTCAATAATCCAGTGACACATGAAAATTCAGTCTTGTTTTGCATGTCGGAGTGGTTAAAACCATTCCACAGAATAGATACAGCATCACACACAACTTACCTAAGTTGATGTTTTTCCTTCCTAACAGGTTATTGAAGACCCATTACAAGTAGAGCGCATCAAATTTGCCTTTGAAACTGAAAATGGATTAATAGGCAAGTAAGCCAGTGGGTGAACACTTCTGTTTCCTGATGACCCTGATGGTGGTGGTGGTGGTTCACACCATCTCCTGGTTCCCAATCCTCCTAAACTGTTCTCCTTCTTAGGGAAAAGAACTCAACACTTGATTTAGCAAGTGCCACTCCAAGAAATGCTCTAAGAAAATCCAAAATAAGCATTGGAATATTACAGTGACAGCAAACTGGAAAGGAATTAAACTGGGGAAGAGAGCTAACTTATTTAAATAAAGGGCAGATCAGGGTGTATGTGAAATGGGGAGGGGGGGAAAGTACCTTTGATTACCATAACAGAAGAACTGTATGAATCCTGCGACCTTAAAATTAATTTTTATTTCCTACAGAGCTCAAGAAATTGTCAAGCTTTTTGTTTTATCAGCATCCTGATTACCATAAAAAGAAACTGGTTCAGCACAGCAGGATGCTTGTCCTGCTAACTGCAGTAGAGCCTCACAGTGGGACGGGTGGCTGCCACCTGTTGCTGCTCATACAAAGTGTTGTGTCTCCATTTGATACGAAGCTTTACTGAAGTGAAGTTACTGAAGCATTCAAAAGCAACAGGAAAATCCCAGAAGTAATGAGAGCTTATTTCATGTGCATCAGGAGAAGAGGCTTTTGTGTGTAAATGAAATGTGGGGTAACAGAAAGCACCTCTGGGTTAGTGCAGCTTGAGCAGCTATTTCATGGCTGTTTGGGTGAGGAGCTGCTTCAGATTGTGGCTTTCACCTTCAGTTATTTTGGATTCTGTTTCAGTGAGAAGGAATATTTAGCTTTGTTCTTTATTTCTCTTGTCAGTGCTCCCCTGTTTAGTAGTTTCCACGTATGGCTGGTGGAAGAGAAGGAAGTATGTAGCAGTGTAAGAGAATAGCTAAGTGATTATTTTAATTCCTGGGTAAATTGGTCCCACTTGGACCAATTCTCTCCTGTAACTTGGGCAATACATGACCTTTTTTCCTCTGCAGAGGAGAAGTGCAAGTGTTCAGTTGGATTTTTATGTTGAAGGCTTCAAGAACTGCCCTGAGATTTGGGAGTGAAAGTTGTAGTTTTACCCTGAAGTTTCCTCTCAAGAGCATTGAACAGCATCCCTCACATTGACCAGTTTTAATCCAGGAAAGGGAAATCAGCAAATAATAGGTTTTGGTGGTCCTTAATAGGATGTTTGTGCACAATTTGCAGTACAGCAGTGCTGTAATTTTAATCATCTGCTCTGCTTAACAGTGCTTTAACAGTATTAAAACTGGCAATTTGCAGTTCCCCAGCAGTTTTTGCCAGCTTTGGAGGTTTCAGTACCATGTTCTTTGCTGACTGCTATGGACAGAGCAACTTTTGAGTAGCAAATCTGATTGTGGCAGCTCCGTGGAAATCTTTGTGCTTCTCCTCAGTCAAAGAATTTTGTTTAAAGAGGTGGAAATTCGTGGTATAGAAAACTTCCTGGTAGGAATGGCCTTGGGGTTGTGCCTGAGTCTCCCATGGAAGTTTCATGGCTGTTGAATTCGGCTATGCTTGTTTCTGTGAAGAAGCTTTAAACGTTCCTCTGGCTTTGCAAACTTTGATCCAGGTGCAAGCTGGTGATCTGGTTCATTTTTGGGGGTTTCAGACAATAATTTTTTTTCCTTCAGACAAATGTAACCATAGTGATTATCTAACATAGAATGGATTATAGGGGAAGAAAAACTGCATTAGGGCTGTTTAAAATTCAGGTACTGCATTTGAAAGATCAAAGTGAAAATGCAGCAGTTCTATTTTTAATCCAATAGAGTTGTGGAAGTACTCCAGACTGCCAGCACTTACAGCAGTGTGTTTAACACAAATTCTCATGCTAACGTCTGTAGAAACAAATTCTATTCCCTAACTTAAAATTTCAGCTTCCTCTTTGTTTCCAGACTGGCTGGTACATGGACATCTGGATTGTGGTTTTTAATCCATGTGTTTCTCCCCACAGCCTTGATGCACCACAGCAACCACGTGGACAGCAGCCGTTGCTACCAGTGTGTCAAGTTCCTTGTTACTCTGGCTCAGAAGTGAGTAATGGAGGGTTCAGAGTTTACCCTCATCCCTGCCCCAGGTTCCTCTGTTACTGTTATAAAACCTACTACTCCTATTTTTGATCAGTTTTTATCCTTTGTTACTGGTGCTCAAAGGTCTTGGTAGTACACGTGCCAGTATGAAGTGAAATCTTCACTGGTTGGTACCTGAAGGGATTTCTCAGGTAACAAATGATAATTGCTGTCATTCTGCAGAGCAGGAGTCTGACATTAACACCAGTTAAACATAGGGAAACTGTCCCAGATTTCTGAAATATTATGATTCCTAAATTCTCTTTGTTTAGAACTTGGCATATGTCCCAATAAAGCGTAATTTTGAAATATGTGAACCTGTGGGGTAGACTGCTTTGAGTAAATTTTACTAGGCATTATTGCTCTTGCTAATTCAATTAACAGCAGTTCTGTGGAGTTTGTCAGAGTTTGCAGTGATAACAGTGCACACAGAGGGCAGCAGTGCAAAGAGAGAGGAGCCTTTGTATTTTTTTTGTGTTGGCCAGAGTGCCTTGTTCCTGACTAATGAATATAATTTCAATTCCCAAGGTGCCCTACTGCAAAAGATTACTTCAAGGAGAATTCCCACCACTGGAGCTGGGCTGTGCAGTGGCTGCAGAAAAAGGTAATTTGGCTGTAACAGGGAAATTGTCACCTGTTTGCGACAATAATCATGGATGGATAATCTCCATCCTCTGCATGGCTTTCTCAGATGGCTCTAAAGACAAAATACAAGCTACTTCATTTTTTCCAAGGACAACTGGGATGCAGCTAAATCTGATGCAATGCCAGAACTTCAGTATCCCCCCACGTGTTCCAGGCATAAATGCATTTACAGTGAATAAAACCAAGCGTGAATGGTTGCAGTGATTATTCTTTGCTATGTGGGAAGCTTTCAGTGCCACTGTATTCATGTTAGAAGGCTTCAGTTTTTTATAAAAGCACTTTTCCATTGCCTGTGTGTTGATGCAGGAGAATGTTTAAGTGATTGGATTCCTTACAGAATCATCACAGCTTTGCACAAAGCACAGCTGTTGACTGATACAGCTTTTCCTCCCACACATGTGGTGTTTGTTCTTCTCTCTAAGCTGAGCATAGTTTGGCCAACATATCTTTCATAAATATCCAAGGACGCTTTGGAAGCTTAGAGCTCAGCAGAAGTTGGTTGCTGGTTTTCAGCTGAGGGACGATCACCTTTGTGGCTGCATTTAAAGTGTCTGTGCCCCAGATCTCCAGCTCATTGCCAGAGGATTCAGGGAGCTCATTCCAGTCTTAGTTCACCCCCATCACGAGTGGTTGAGGCTTTACACAAGTAAAAATCAAGTGGCAAATTGATGGCTTTCTTGGCTTTTTATGCAGATGTCTGAACATTACTGGGCTCCCCAGAGTAACGTGTCCAATGAAACATCCACTGCAAAAACCTTCCAGCGCACTATTTCAGCACAGGTACGTGCCAGTCCTGGCAGAGATGTTAAACTTGCCCACTTCTCTTCCTGGAAGCATCTTTGGGTTTGGCAGCTTTAGTCACCATCCCTGGAAGTGTTCAAAAAACATGTGGATACAGCACTTGAGGCCGTGGTTTAGTGGTGCTGTTTTGGCAGTTGGACTTGAGCTTAAAAGGTCTTTTCCAACCTTAATGATTCTGTGATATTCCAGTGCACTTCAGGCTGTTTTTCCATCAGAAGCTAAGGTGCTGTGCTTGTTCCTGAAACAAACTAACCCTTGAGTGATATTAGTGAATGCTCACCATTACCTGCGGTGACTCGGCTGTCTCACTACAGCAACTATTATTGTTTTAAAATAATAATAATAAAATAATTTAAAAATTTTTAAAATATTAATTGTGGAATGAAGGGATCACCATGGCCCCTGACCCTCTCTTGGGGTGTTTCCAACTCAGGACACTCTGGCCTATGCCACAGCCCTGCTGAATGAGAAGGATCAGTCTGGAAGCAGCAATGGGTCAGAAAGCAGCCCCGCCAACGAGAACGGAGAGAGGCACCTGCAGCAGGTAAAACAAGGGCAGATTCACCCTCTGTTGTGTGGCTCTGTGGGGCAGCTGGTCCCTGGGGCTCGGGTCAGAACCATCACTGACCATACCCACAACAGCTGTGCACCTTACAAAAGTAACTGTGTCCTCCTCTCCCTGTCCCTTGTGTGTTTGAAAGGGCTCAGAGTCTCCTATGATGATTGGGGAGCCTAAAAGTGACCTTGATGATGTTGACCCTTAGAGGAGATCCCTGTGAACACAAGAACCAACTCAGACATTCAATGCCTGGTACCTACTGGAACTGGAGTCGTGTTGCTTATGCCACTGGAAGTCTGGAGGAGCAGTGGCTTTACAGGACCAGAGGAGATGCTGGAGGAGGTTGTTTCCCTGAAAGATAAAAGCATTTTCTAGCCACGAAGGCTTCAGATCAACAAATGCTCTAGAAAACTGCATCTTCACCTGCAGTAGCTTGTGACAGTCCAACACACCGAAACCAAGTTTGTCAAGAAGATTTTATCAAATACACAAACGCTAGTGGTTGAATTTTTATGTGAACATTAAATGAGTGAATGTAAAACTGTTGCTTTTCTGTGATGCTGCAAAGAAAAAAAAAATTCTTTTGGTTTTTATACAGGAAAAAAAAAAGAAACAGACTGCCCTTATGTATGGAGGGCAAATTTTTAATCTTTCTGATAATATTGAATAGGAATATTCAAATTTCTGTAAAGATGTGTGATGACTTACATTTCATTGTAAAATATTAGTTAAAGAATGGGTTTACATAAGGACTTCTGTATTTAATATGTCTCCCTGCTAATTTGTAAAGCTCTTGGTGAGAAAGATCAGCAGGATTGCTCTGTAAGAAGAGTGATTCCTTACAGAATGATTTGGTAAAGGAGCTCTGGAATGAGTCATCTTTCCTGCTACCCTTCCAAAAACCCTTCAGACAACTGGGAAGGGCAGTAAAAGAAAAGCTTTGTTCTCTAGGTATGCAAGCATTTATTATTCAAGGATGCTGGTGAATTAAAAAAAAAAAAAAAGTTAATGAGTAGTTTAAAAGAAAAAAGCACTTTAAGAAGGAATTCTGTTGCAGTTTTACTCATTAAATTTTTTTAACCTTTGGAGACATATTGAATAAAATGTAGTCTCAGTCATGGATCTGCAATCACTTGCTTATGCTTTGAAATTACTGAGAAAGTTGGTATTGGTTGTATATGATGAACAATTCCTTGAGTGAGCTGGGAACACTGTTGTGCAGATTTTATAGCAATTTTAACACAGGGAAAGAAAGAATTGGCTTTGTTTGTATTTTCACTTGACCAGGCAACATTTAAAATATCACAGCTCTTTTAATTTGCTCACAAATAACTGGAAACCAGTTGGGATGATTTGAGCACAGTTTTGTTTTCTGTGTCAAGTGCAGTTCAGTGATTTCTGGCTCTGGATTCAAGCTTCTTTTGTGCCAACTAACTTCATCTTTTGTACATTTTGTGTTTGTCACATTTTCTGCACTGCTTTTTGCCTTTATTTATGGATTCTGCCTTACTTTAAAAAAATTATATAAACAAACATGCACAGAAACGGGGGACATATTAAGGAGTGCCTGGGTACCTCCAGAATAGACAAATTTGCCAAGTTAAAGGCACAACCAGCCAAAAAGTGCCTTTTTTTGTTTCTTTTCACACGCTGCTGCCAAAACACGGAGCAGCAGACAGCTTTTCACTGTTGTGCACTAATATTGAAAGTAACCAGTCATTTCACTGTTGGAAGTAACCATGGGGTGTGATGTCAGCTGTACAGCTTTATAACTTATTGTGGGGTAGGAGAGCCGGCGTCACGGATTGCAGGGGCAGGGGGGCACCGTAGTGAATCTCTCACTTTCCTTTTCCAAACCTCTTCATAGACACACGGCAGAGTTAGAGTTTTATAAATGTTTCTGATGATGTGCTGGGACATTTTAAATGTGATGTTTTAAATTAATTTTGAATAAATCATTTCTTACGGACACCCCCTCCTTCCTTTCCCCCGCCCCCAAATGCTTTGGTACTGGGGTCACGAATCTTCCCAAGGAGTCAGTACACGGCGGTGGTGGTGCTGGGAGAAGCTGGTCGTGTCCCTGTGGGTTGGCACCACTTGTCACTTCAGGTTCCTGTTATTTCCTATGGAAACAACATCCTCAATAGCTGCAGGCCCAGGGAAGCATTGGTGGGAATCGCAGCAGGGTGGCTCATCACCACTGTATGCTTGAAACCAATACAAACTTTTTCACGGTTCTGCTCACGCTTGTACAGAGTCAGTGGTTATAATTTGCAATAAGATGATACCTGGTCACTTATTTTTGTTTCCAGCTGCTGTCATTTGAACCTGCTGAAGATTATTTTTTTGGAAAATAGAGTTCAACAACAAAAAGAAAAAAAAAAAAACAAAAAACAACACCAAACCTAGTTTTTGTGTAAACTGTGATGCATTTATATGTTGTAATTTTTACTGCCAATCTTTTTGGATGAAAATGTTTTTATACAGCTTACAAAATGTTCAGTGAGGAACAGCCACAGCCTGCCTGTGAGCACTCCGGGAGATACTGTCCGATTGATGCGTAGACATTTGGCACTGGAACAATAGGCAGTCTTGGTGAACAGTCTTGGGATTCCTGGTCAATGGAATAAAGTTATTCCTTTCACAGAAAACTAGTGTAAGCTTTAGACTGTGCACACACTGCTACGCTCTTGTCTTGTTGATCCTCTTATCCTGAACCTCCTTGGGCCAGCCCTGCAGATGCTGAGCTCCTCCAGGGTGCTCTGATTGCCATTTTGGCTCCTGTCCAGAGTAAGTGGAAGCAGCTGAGCAGCCCCAGAGCTGCCCTGCTGTATAACCTTATGCCACGGCGTGTGCTGGGGCTCTGTCACATCTGTATCTCTGTGCAGCATCTCCCGACCTCGGCAGAGGGATTTGCCCTGGCCCTGCTCACAGCGGTGGATTAGAGCGGATTTTGTGTGTCAGATCCAAGATCTGTGGGCGATCTGGGTGTGAATTCATCCTGCCTCCCACGAGGGCAAGGGGCAGAGAGGTGCACACAGAGCTGGTGTTCCCCTGCTCATTTATCTGGGAACCAGGAGCGACTGCCAGGGCTGCCATCCCCACTCTGCCTCTGTCCCCTGCTCTAAGGACAGGGACTTTTCACTTTTCCAGCCTGACCCAGCCCCTGCTCTCCACTGGTGGTCCAGCAAACTGCTGCCAGGACTGGGATCAGCGTCCCTGGGATCAGCCCTGCTCTCCTGAGTGTGAGAGGCTTTTCCACCTACCACATACAAGGCACAAAGCAAGGGCTAATCTTTTAATATTGTTTCCTTCCACCAGGCTTATGAAGGCTTGAACTGAGCTGGGGAAGCTCTGTCTGGCTTATCAGGCGTGGAACGTGCTCACATCTTGTGCTGGATCCTCCCCTCTTGCAGGGAAGTCAGCAGAGCTGAAATCCTGATGGTTGTTTTGAGAGGTGGCAACCCAAGGAGTCTGCTGAAAAATCACCCTTGGTGTCAGAGCTGTCCAGGAGCTCTCAGGCTGACATCCCTTTTTCTTTTCTACCTCTTTGTGTAAAATTCAGGTTCCAGCTGATGAAATTATGGGCTGTAATTATGTCCATGTTGTATAATTACATGTTTAGATTAGGGATGGGCTTTTGCCAGCTTTAGTTAGTTAACAAGTTAGAATTAGTTTCAGCCTTTCAAAGTGGTGCTTTGTGCTGGGTTTGTCTTCTCTTGCCAATTAAAGCTGGAGTAACAGAGCTGCACGGGGCTTTTGGATGGGGAAAAACACCCAGCCCAGCCAAGTCTGACAGGTTAACCTGCTGCTTGTGGTATCAAGATGTATTTTTTTTTATCTATCCTCAGATAACACCACAAAAATTATATATTGTAGTACCAGGAGCCTGCTAAACACTGAGAGAAAAGTTAAGACCCAGCTTTGGTGGCTTCTGGTGCTTCTCAGCCTTTCCCTGCTGTCGGCATCTCTCTGAGCCAAGCTTTGTCTCCTTTCTGGGGCTCCAGCGCTTCCCAAGCGAAGGAACAACAGCAACACGAGTTCAAGGGCACGTTCCCCAAAGCTGGATGATGTTTGTTTCCACAACTGGGAACTCCTGCCCTGCACCACTGTTGCTAAAACAAACTTGTGGTCCTGCATGTGTGTGGACAGCACAGTCCCAGAGCACAGCCCAGCTGTGGGCGAGGGTGTTGCTGTCTGTGCTGACCTCCAAAGGTGCCAGTGGTCATCCAGGGCCACCCTGGACCCCAGGCAGGGATCAGATCTGAGTTGGGGCTGTCTCTTTTGAGCTAACAGAGCTCTTCTGGGGGAGCATAATCCCTGCTGGATGGGTCCCCCTTCCTCTCTTCCAGACCAGTTCCCTGTGGGGGTGTCTATGAAGCCAGACAATGGACCACAAGAGCACAGGTCTATGGATTTTATTTTTAAAAGACATTTATAAAATGCTTATTTATAAAATTCCAAATAAATATTTAAGGTACAAATGTAAAAACTAAGGTGCTATGAAAGCTTTTTCTTCATTCTACTTTTTTTTTGAAGGAATTACAGCCTCCTACAGTTCTATGTGTCTTGGGAAGACCTGAAACTGTTAACACATAACACCAGCAGATCATTAACTTTGACTTAACAACAAAAAAAGCACCAACAAAGCAGTAGCTGACTGTAGCAATGCAGATAAAAATCTAATTAACCAAGCAGACTGTTTAAACTACAGCCCTTACACTTGACTCAAAAGTAAAGAAGTCTCCTAGGAATACGATTAGGCAATTAAAAAACTGCCCGAAAATGGCTAAACTAGGATTTTCCAGGTGCTAAGCAGCATTAGCTGGCAACTAATGAGCAACTAACCAGGAAAGGAAGGAGCAATCCTCACAAATACTTTTTTCTTTTAAAAGGTGGTGGATTTGTCCTCTGCTGGGTGACACCACCATGGCTTGCACTGTCAAGGTGTTTGTAGGAAGAGCCAGTGCATGGCAGGGAAAGGATTCTGGGATGACTCCAGTGATGGGACAGGGCTCCAGCTGCACGGGGGGTGCTTGGAGAGCTCTTGCAGAGCCACCCTGGGTGCTCACCCCGGATCCTGACCCGGCTGTGTGCGAGGGGGAGATGAGTTCATCCCCCACCAGCACGGCAGCACAAAGGTCATCACCAGCCACATTTTGGATTGTGCTGGAAGCCCTGGAAAGGCACCGAGCCAGGGACACACTTGTCCAGCAAAGCATCCACCCATGCTGTGCCACAGGAACCTCCTGCCCAGCCCAGCCCAGCCCAGCCCAGCCCAGCCCTACTGCCGGCTCTGGCAGCAAACGGCCACGGCCACGGCCAAGCTGCTGCCAGGGACAGCAGCTGCCACGCAGGAATTGTCCACGGCGTAGGCTCCCATGGAGCCAGGGCTCTGGGAAAGGGCGTTACAGCCCGTCAGCGTCCAGCCGGCGTCACAGGACACCGTCACCTAGCAGGCAGGAGAGGTCATGGTCCGTGGGTTGGCAAAGGGCATGGGGCCTGCCCATCCCCCATGTCCCCCCAGTTCAGGGTGACGTGACTGGTGTCACCCACTTGGATGGCATGTCCCGTTACAGGTGGGGACACCAGAGAAGGCTGGGGTTGGGACAGCCACAATGGGCTGAAGCCAGCCCAAAACCCATCAGGGTGGCAGAGGGACAGGCAGAGACAAGGACAACACCACGGGGGAGGAGCATGGCCCATCCCTACCTTCTCCTGGGATTCCGGGGCCGTGTGCTCCTTCAGCCGGCACTCAAGGCTGGCAGCAGGGCAGCACAAGGCGTGTGCCATCACCTCTGTCCTGCTGGCACAGCGGCTGGGCCCCCTCCCCAGCCCCACCACTGGCCTGCCACCGGCACCCAGCACCACGGATGGGGAGTGGAAACTGCACCCTGCCCGGGGGAGAGGGGGTATTGGCACAGGGCAGCCATAGCAGCATCCCAGTGCACACACCGGTGCCAAGGGATGTCCCGAGAGACCCCTGAGCCTTCCCCCCTCCATGCACACAGCACATGTACCCCTTCCCTGCCACCCCAGCACTCACCCCCACCCTTTTACCCCCAGATCCCAGGGTTTTTCTGGAAGAAACCCCCTTGTCCATCAGGCTCAGAGGTCTGTAACCCGGTGCATTGGGTGTTACCAGTCAGCACATGGTCCCGTGGGGAGCACTCGGCCCCCTCGGCCGCCGGGGAGCTGGCGTTGATCCGGCACTCAGCCCTGGGCAGCATGCAGCACCTGGCGATGGCATAAACCCCCTGGCCCCGGGAAGCGCTGTGGGCCACGCACTGCTTCTGCCCGTGCTTGTCCTGGGGACGGGGCAGCACAGCATCACCGGGGGCTCGAGGGGCTGGGGACACCCCTCCGAGGCCAGCGGGCACTCCAGGGGCAGCACCTCTGCCTCCGCACGCTCTGCTCACCTCCATGCGCTCCCCCAGCCGGCTGCCGCTGCGGGAGAAGCTGGAGCAGCTGAGCATCTCCTCGGTGCTGGCGCAGCGAGCCACGGCCGTGGCGTGCCGGGCCAGCCCCGAGCGCGCCGACCACACCGAGCGGCAGAGCAGCTGCTCGTCTGCAACCGGGCCGGGGCGTCAGCGGCGGGGGACACCCACAGTGTCACCCACAGTGACACCCACCGTGACAGTCACAGTGTCATCCAGAGCCCAAGGCACCGACCGGGCTCCATCGCCCCACATCCATGCGAACGGCTGCACCCAGGCTCAGCCGTCCCCGGCACAGCTCGGGGGACATTCCCTGCCCACACACCGTGCTTTCACCCCGGCCCTGCTTTCCTGCTTTCGGCCGAGGTCCTTACCTGTTCCCAGCCGGGTGGGCAGCCCAGCCACGCTGTTGGGTGTCTGAAGCCGCTGCTCCTCTGGGAACCGCGCTGTGTCCATGGCGTTCTTGGTGGAGAAGTGCAGGAGGCGCTGCCGGAGCTCGGCGAGGCTCAGCTGGGGCTCGGCGCTGAGCAGCACGGCAGCGATGCCTGCAAGAGCCCGGGAGGCTGCACTGAGAACCAGGGGGGACACAGCCACCTACACAGCGCTCCCATGGTCAGCACGGCTCCAGGGACACGGGAGAAGGCATCTCTGCTGCCCATCACACACACGGACGGGGTGCGGGAGCGCTGTGCAGGCTGCAGCACCCGAGTGAGGCAGACCAAACCCGTGCATCATGGCACGCAAAAATGCCCCCGGTTCAGGCATGCCTGGAGCCCTGTGCCAGCACCAGCAAGTGGAGGGACAGCCCTCCCTGCCCCTCAAAGCGCAGCTCGCCTGCCACATGTGCGGCCGCCTGCGACGTCCCGCTCTGCGCTGTGAAACACGTGCTGCAGTCGCTGGAGGCGCCGATGATGTCGTCCCCCGGGGCAAACAGGTCCACGCAGCGGCCAAAGTTGGTGCCCAGGGTGCCGATGGAGGCAGGTTCGTCCTCGCTGTCGGTGGCACCGACCGTGATGACCTGCCAGTGACAGGGGAGCACGGGCGGGATGGCACGCCCGGCCCCAGCCCACGCGGCTGACCCGGGGCTGGCGGGGGTGAGGTGGCACCCAAGCCTCGTGGGACCCCACAGCCCGTACCTCCGGCTCGGACGCAGGCGAGTACAGGCAGGCATCGTCCTTGTAGTTGCCGGCAGCCGCCACCACCACCGCTCCCATCCGCGCCGTGCGCTGGCAGCCCGCGTTCAGCGCGGGGCTGTGCGCGCCGGCCAAGGGCAGCACCACCACCAGCGGCGCGTAGGGCTGAGCCTCCAGAGTCTTCTGGATGAACTCCAGGGCTGGCAGGGACAAGACACTATCGCAGGAGGCTCCGGGAGGGATTCCTGCTCCTCTCCGGGGCGTGGGATCACTCACCCATGAGGGTGCCGCTGACAGTGCCCTTTTCCTGGCAGTTCAGCACGCGGAGGCTGCGGATGTTGGCTCCCGGGGCCACGCCGGCGTCGCGCCCGCTCAGCACCCCGGCCACGTGCGTGCCGTGGCTGTCACACTTGCTGGCCTGGCACAGACACCGCAGTTTCGTGCCCCAACCCATTCCACCAAAGCAGGTTTGCAATCCCACGACATCCTTCCCACCCCTTCCCACCGTGATTCCCTCTTGCCTGACACACCCATGCCACCCTAGAACAGTTTCCTAGAAAGAAGCCCTGCCTCACTCAGCCATATCTCCGAATAGACCACATTGAGGGTCCCAATATCCCCCAGGACCACAGCTCCTGTTGCCCATCCTGCCCAGCATTTTGCCCCAGGCCAAGTGTCTCCCTTGTCCTGGAAAGCCCCACAAGCCTGGCCAGGGTGTGATGGATGCAGGGGGATGGTCTGGCCAGGATGCAGCATGTGGCACCTCGGAGCTCACCTGCCTGTGGAAATGGGTGCCATCTTCCTCGGGGATGCTCTCAAAGCCAGTCACAATCACTCTGCCCTCGATCTCCCGATGGGTGCTCCGCACGCTGGTGTCCAGCAGATAAATCTCCACCAGGTCGCCTTTATCTGCCAGGGATGCAGACAGGGGGAAAAGCAACCACCATCATGTTCAGCACAGGCCACCTGGGACGTTCCCAAAATGCAGCTCCAGACCCGTAGCACCATGGGCCAAAGGAATATTCCCATCCCTCAAGTTAAGAGGAGGGGACCCGACCCTTCCCAAACCCCCGTGGTCGCCCCTCACACACCCCAGCGCTTACTGGGAGGGCTGTAGGCGCCCGAGCTGGGCTGTGGTGGCACGATCCTGCCCAGGTTCCAGGGAATGCTCTGGGCAAAGACATAGGCATCCTCCTCAATGTACTTCACATGCGGCAGCTTCAGCGCCTGCGGGGAGGACACAAAGCTCCGGTTCCCCCCAAAGGCTGGGGCTGCCACCCCCCACCAGTGCCCACCGCAGCTGCTGTCCCCCGCCACCACCCTGCTGTCCTCTGCTCCACGTACCGTGTCCAGGACGTCGCTGCTCATCCTCACCAGGAAGGCGGGCAGGAGGCGGAAGACGTGCAGCAGCTC
>VZRQ01004003.1:494309-538667 GCA_013397975.1 Machaerirhynchus nigripectus | reverse complement strand
GGTGTGGTGGGGCTGCGGAAAGAGGGCAAATGGGGCCGCTGCTCACCCCGAGTCCCGGCGGATCGCTGGGGGCTCTGGCGAGCAAAGCGCAGCCGCTCAAGGACTGTTTTCAGAAAGGGCTGAAAGCTTTAATGTGCCTCCTACTGCCTCACTCCACGGGTAAATTCCCGTGAAATCCTCTAATCCTGTTTGGGCATTTTTTACAGAGTCGTCACACATCGCAGATGCCCTTTTTGCGGGATGATATCGGCGCTTTCCCGCGGGCCGCCACGCCACTTCCCACCTCTGCCCTCCCGCAGCAGCATCGGGATCCCACACCGCCCCACATCCCCAGTGACCTTCGGCAAACCCCGTCCCTGCTCCCGGCTTTTCAGGGAAACAGGAATATATTTATGTTTTGACTGGTTATTTACCGCTCCTCAGAGGTTATACGTTCGTATGGATGCACATGTTTTGTACGGATGTGCGTGTTTCCTACGGATGAGCATGGTTTGTATGAACATGTGCGTTACACGGCTGTGCAAGTTATAATTATATGTGTGGTTTGTATGCATTTGTATGTTTTATGGATGTGTGTGGTTTGCACGCTCACGTGTTTTACATGGATGAACATGTTTTATAATTATGTGTATGGTTTGCACAGACATTAATGTTTTATAGGTGTGCAAGTTTAATAATGACATGCATGGTTTATAGGGATGTGTGTGTTTAATATGGATATGAACAGTTTGTATGGACAATGTTGCTTTTTTAATGAGACCTCAGGTGGGTGCCTGAACTCTGGTTTGGGGGACTAGAGGGACACCAGACCCCGCTTTTCACCCGATCTGCTGCAGAGAGCTGGGAGGGGTCAGTGTTCAGGACACTGACCATGGGGACAAGTCTCTACTCCTGATTTTTGGCTCAGCTTCCTCAGTGCCGCTAAGTCCCTCAAGGCTCCACTGGGGCCTCAGGAGGCTTCCGGGACAGCTGAGCACAGGGAGAGCCCGTCTCAAGGGGACAGTCTCCCTCTCCCTGCAGTCTCTCCCTTCGTTTTTGCACGGGGGACAAGCTGTGTCCCAGGGAAGGATGGAAGGACCCCAAAGAGGAGGGAGGGGGTGGCGGAGGTCCCCCCAGCTCCACGTGCATCCCCACGTGCTGAGGAACCCACGGAGGTCTTGGCATGAACGTGTGGCTCCAGCTTCTGAGTAGGGAGTGTGAGAGACGCCCAGCTCTGGAGCTCTCTCCAGGAGCGGATATCTGCAGAAAGGTTATATTNTCCCTGCTGCCGCCCTTTCGGGGGGAGAGGTGGGGCTCGGGGCGCTGCTGGCAGTGGGCTGGGTGCGCTGGGTCGAGCACCCCGGTGGTAAAAGAGAAACCACAGCCACACTGCGGGAGGAGCTTCCCACTATTTAATAACGTTATTACTCTCATGTGGGAAGTTAAGTGGAGGACGGTAGGATAACCTGCACCAGCCGGGAATCGAACCCGGGTCGCAAGAATGGGAATCTTGCATGATACCACTACACCACTGGTGCTCCGCTTGGTCCTCCCCCCGTGGGCCGCCAAGGGCTCGGCCGTGACCCCGTCCCTCGGCGGTGGTACCGCCAGCCCCTTCCCCTGTCCGCTGGCTCCCGGCCGCGGGGTCCCCGCGGGAGGGTGACACGCGTGGGCGGCGGGCGGGCGGTCCCCCCCCTGCACAAGCTGAGCCAGACGCGGGGCTGCCCGCAGCGCTTAATGCCATGCAGGAATGTCCCGATTCCCACAATATTTAACCTCGGCCGGCGCGGGAGCCGAGTCCTCCGGCTCAAGGATGCTGTGCCGGGGATGGGGGGGATGCACACCCAGCTGCGCGAAGGCTTCCGCGGGGGAGAGGGTCGAGGCCCCGCGTCAGCCCCCTCCCCTGCCCTTGCCTGGAGAAATGCTTCTGAAAAACAGATTTCTTTTGCCCAAAGTGGGAGGGAGTACCAAGCCATGAGGTAGGAACCTCTTGTGTGAGAAAAGGCTGGGAGAGTGTTCAGCCTGGAGAAGAGAAGGCTCCAAAGAGACCTTAGAGCCCTTTCCAGTACAGAGACTACAGGAGAGTTGAGAGGGACTTTGGACTGTGAAGCCCTGGCACAGTTTTCCCAGGGCAGCTTTGGATGTCCCATCCTTGGAAACATTCAAGGCTAAGTAGGACATGGCTTGGAGCAACCTGGTCTAGCGGAAAGTGTCCCTGCCCATGGCAGGGGGCTTAGAACAAGATGAACTTTAAGGTCCCTTCCAGCCCAAACATTCTGTGGTTCTATAGGTAAAAACTTTTGGGTCTCTACCAGATTCCCACACTCCACAGGACCAGTGACACACAGTGACATCCTCTGTGCCCGGACACCCTCTGAAACTCAGTGAGACATGGCCCTATCTGAACAGCATTCCCAGAGCCACCACTCTCCCCTGCACTGGGAAGGAATAGGTGTAATCAATCTGGCAGTGCTTCCTCCCGGAGAGCCTCTCGCAATCCTGAGGCAATGTTTAGCCAACACCGGAGCCTTCATTCCCCACCCTTCTGTTGGCCATAAACACCCCGAGTGCATGGGTGCTCCCTGCCCTTCTCCCCAGCTGCTTTGGTGACACCAAGGTGAGCGAGGGGTGCAGGAACAGCTGCAGGGGTGTCACAGGGGTGTGACACCAAGGTGAGCGAGGGGTGCAGGAACAGCTGCAGGGGTGTCACAGGGGTGTGACACCTCGGGTACAGCCTTTTCTTGCACACCCTGCACCGTACCAGCACAGCACTCCCTGGATGGCACGGGGAACACACGAACATCCTTCCAGAGCTCTTGTGCTCCATCCCCCTTGGGTGCTGGAGGACAGCTCTCCCCCACTTTTGGGCTCGGGGGGTTGGAACTGCAGGATTTTTAAGCTCCCTTCCAGCTCACTTCTGTCATTCCATGGAATTTGCTGAAGCGCTCCTCTGCCAGCAGATGTGCTCCCAAGCCTCCTGGGACCACACCAGGCACATCCAGCCCAGCTTTCCCACAACAGAGCAAGGGACTCTCAGCATCCCCGTGCCACTGATGCTTTGATCCAAACCCAGCTGCCCTGGGGAGGCTCAGCCTCTCAGATCCCTGCTGTCCCAGGCAGCCAAAGGTTGTGGCTCCCACCCGTGCTGCCATCTCTGTGTGCTGGAGACAGGCTGTGGAGAGCCCCTGAGCTGTCCCTGAGGTGGTGACAAACCAGGCTGAGATCCATCCAGTGTGGTTTGGAACAAACACTTATTATTCACAGAAAGTTTGGGGACGGTGGGTGCCAGCGTGCAAACCCACCTGCAGCTGTTGACACTGATCCAGCAGACAGTGTCCAAGCCACCACCTCAAGTGCCATCACCAGGGGTTTGGCTCAGCTGAGTCCTCCTCCCTCTGCCCCCAAAGGTCCTGGAAGCTGATCCTTGTGCAGGAGATGAGACAGCACAATCTGTCACCTCCATCACCCCTCTCCCAGCCTGGAGATATGAAGGCTGCCTGCTGCAGGAGACTCAGGATCTCATTTTAATTTCATCAGAGCTTGGATAAGTGGGAAAAAGACTTTGAGGACATCTCTGCCTCGTAAAACCCACCTGCATTGAGCACATCTTTACCTACCTAAACCTGATCTTGTTCCAAGCAGCACAGCCAATCCTTTCCCTTCCCAAGAACGGTATTTAACCCAGATCCTGCCCAGCCCAGCTTCTCTGTGCCCACCTAAGGGGCTCCAGAAAGAGGGCCTTGTCCATATGCTGTGGAATTAGGGAGGTGGCAGTACCCCGTTGGGTTTTGGGGGAATAACAGTCTCCTGAGCGGCTGGGTGTGCACAAGGGGTGCAGCACGGCACAGGGGCAGGCAGGAGCCTGGGGCCACTGCACTTTCGGGGACAGCCCCCTTTCCTCCAGGCTGTGACCTGTGTGTCCCCTTCATGAGATGAGTCCATGCCAAGCGGCCATTCTCTCCAGGAAATCAGTTTTCAGGCTCAAAAAGGCCGTCGCTGTCCTTGAGCAGAGCATCCGGCTCCTCCTGGAGCCCGTAGTAGAGGTCATCCTTCTCCCCAGGGCCTTTCTGAGGGGATCCGCGGTGCTCTCCCCCCGCCGGGGAGCTGCTCGGGGTGCGGCCGGAGCGGGCGGCGGAGGGCAGGGTCCGGCTCTGGGGCGTGGGGCTGCCGGGCACAGAGCCCTCCAGCGACGGCGTGTCCATCTCCTCCAGCAGGGATGCCAGCGGGGCATCCCCCGGGGCCGGCCGGGCGGGGCTGCGGGGACAGGGTTACACCAGACACGGCTGGGCAGGAGCTGCGGTTCCCCCTGGAGCTGGTGGCTGCTGGAGCGCTGCTCAGGCAGCATCCCAGCATCACCAGTCCCCTTGCCGGGTGGCTGGAGCTCCCTGGCAGGGCCCTACCCCAGCCCCTGGTGGCTGCCTTTATGGGGTCACCTGCCCATCAGGTTCCCGCTGCCCGTGGGATGAAGTATTTCCTGAATTCCTTGCATTTCCTGCACCCCGAGGGGAAAGCAGTGCACCCATCCTCGCTGCAGCTACGTTTCGGCAGGTGCCCAAGTCCTGTGCCCCGAGCCTGCACAGTGATCCCCACCACCTGCAGAGCCTTTTGGGACCTCCCAAACCAATGCTTGGGCATCTTGTGTGGCATCTGGTTTGAGGGTCACGTAGTGGGCATCTCAGTTCTGTCAAAGTCTGACCAGGAACTTTGGGGTTATTCTCATGAGGGATGCTTTTTACACTGACAAAATAAATAAAAGCAAAATGCAAAAATGCAGACATCAAAATGCACATTACAACCAGAGGCCATCTAAACTTCCTCCTGGGAAAGAGTTTGGTTCAGAGACTCCTCCTGGGTTGAGACACCACCCAGCGGGGCCAAGGGTCTGGGGGCTCAGTGCTGTGAGAGCAGCAAAGACCCCTCTGCCTCCTCTCCCTCCCCCAGTGCTGGGGGTCTGCCCCCCCCCTTTTCACCCCACATCCCACCAGTGCCACCCCAACCCCACAGGCATCACATACCAGCTGCCTGCTGCTGTTTCCAGCTGAGATCCCAGCTCTTGGAGGGGGTCTCCAGCACCCCCCAGCTCCTGGTGGATCTCTGCTTTGGCCTGCATGGCTGACTGGGAGCAGCTGCGGGATCTGGGCTGCGCTGTGGGTGGGAGTGGAGCCGAGCTGACCACCTGCCTCTGGATCTGCTCATAGGATGGCAGGCTCTTCTCGTAGGTGCTGGTGGCCTCTTGGTTGGGGCAGGGGGCAATCAAGCTGCAGGCAAAGGGATAGCAGGGTGCTGAGCAGGACCTGGACCCCATGGAGCTGGGAGATGCTCAGGCACAGGCACACAGGTCTCCACCACCTGAGGGGGTGGCTTCAGGAGCCACCAAGGCCACATCACTGCCCACACCAGCAGCAGAGCCAGGGGATGCCTGCAGGAACATTACTGGATGCTCTGCATCCCCCAGCATCACTCAAGCTCAGCCCTGGGGGGGCTCAGGCAGCCCTTGCCTCTCCCGCCCTGACCCCTGCTTGGCATTTTGTGCTGCAATTGGTGCAGCTGTCCCCAGTCCCAGACCCTGCCCTCAGGGAACACACATCACCCCGTCGTGGGACCCACCGGGTGTCCTTCTGCAGCAGCACCATGGGTTTGTGGTCCAGGAACCGCTCAGCCTCGAGGTCCGCAGGGATGAACGTTATCTGGGGGGAAAAGAGAGGCAGAGCCCAGGGGCTGCGCTGGGCATCACGGGGAACCCCAGCCCTCGTAGTGGGAAAAGGGCCAGAGTGTCCCTTCAGCTGGGTTTAGGGTCTTTTCCTGCCATATTTGGATGTCTTGCTTGGAAATGGCTTTTTTGAGGGAGATCAATAAGGGATGAACGAATCCAGCACAGCGCTGCTCTCAGTGCCTTTCCCCCTGTGGCGTCACACATGTCCCCAAGCCCAGAGGGAGTTCCAAGGCCCACACGGGAGGTCAGTGCTCAGGGACAACACCGAGGGTGTCCCATCCTGGAGCCTCGAGCACAATGGCAAACCACATCTCCCTCCTTGCTGGGGCTGAGCTCAGCCTTGAGGGGAGCTGGTTTCTGCTTCACCCCAGTCCCAGAGAACACAGCTGCTTTCAGAGGTCCCAACTGCTCCCAGGTCCTGAGCTCACTCCCCCACATTTTGGAGGGCAGCCAAGTTGTTGACGGGCCATCCATCAGTGCCCAGATCAGTCCTACAGATGCCCTCTCCTTGGAAAAAAACCCTTTTCTGCCAGACCCGTTTCCCAGGGCAGGGACGCGTGGCTGCCCTCCGTGCTGGCAGTGCCCTCTGCCAAGGAGACTGGCAGGTGAGGGCTGGGCTCAGGGGGACCGGGACCCCCCGACCCCCATGGTAACAACAGTCCCTTCTTGGGAGTTCTGGGAGCCTGCCAAGCCCTGGACCCCAAGGAAAGGGCGGCACAGGAGAGAAGAACACAAGTTTACTTCCTTGGGATTGTTCCCTGCTGACTGCTTGAAAGCAAAGCCTAGGCTCAGGGCTTGTGCAGGGAGTGAAGGAGAGGGGCCATACCCTGCAGGCATCAGCAGGGCACAAGCTTCCCAAACCAACAATTCTCCATCTGGATTGCTGTGCTGGCTTCCCCTGGGGAAGCCGAGGCGCAGCCTGAGGCTACACATCCACAGCAGCCAGAGCCCCCCAAACCCAGCTGAGCCCTTGAGCCCCCCAAAGTGCTCAGCAGCGGGATGGATCCTACCTTTGGGTAGCACTGGCACATGCTCCAGGTGATGCCCACTGCTACGAGCAGGACACCCAGGACACAGAAGGTGATGTAGATGTGGGGCTTTTCCACGCTCATGATGAACATCCCCGTCATCACCAGGAAGAAACCCAAGATGATGAACCCATAGCGGAAGGTCTTCTCCTCCGCCATGGGCTCTGGGTGGGAGAGGCAGGAGGAGAGGTGCCGGGAAGCCCGTTCACCTGCAGCCACTGCCTGCTGAGCACACCTGCAGGGTGAGGCAAGGAGTGGTTTCTCTCTCCGGAGGCTGCCAGGAGCTGAGGATCAGCTGCACGTTGAGCTGGTCCTGCCCAGGGCTGAGCCAGCCAGTTTTTAATGGGTTTGTAATGAATGCAAACACTGACCCGCCGTTCACACTCCAGTGGAGCCGCCCGGCACGTGTCCGGGTAACCTTCCCTGCAGGCACGTTCAGCTGGACCCCACGCCTGGGGAAGGGACAGGGAGGGAGAGGGGAGCACGGCTGCAGAGGTGGGGTCCTGCAGACCAGCTGGCCCTGTTGGGATTTTCCCAGCCCTGGGCACTGGAGCTGGACTTGGTCATAAATGAGAGCTGGCAGAGCCCCAGATAAGGGGGATGCCAGGCCCCAGCATGTTCTCGAGGGCTGTGGGGCTGCAACAGGAGAAGAGGGAGTGCTCCAGGGTCTTTTTGGAGGCCAGTGGGTTTGGAACAGACCCTGCCTTGCTCTGGCCGAGTGCTAAGGCTGCCTCACTGAGCAGCAAGTGGGCTGTGAAGGGGGGACTAACGCCAGGAAAGGGTGGACTGAGGTTGGTCCACCCAGGGGGAGTGAAGACAGACTTTCCCTGTGCCCTGTGTTAAGTTGGAGCTGTGATGTTTAAAGGTGTCTCTCCTTCCCACCACGCACCTGAGAACCAGACAGCGTTTTATTCCCTTGATTTATTCCCTCATTTTATTCCCTTGATACACCTGGCCTATGACAAATAATTACCTTACAAACAGAATGTCAGACGTGGCCGTGGCTCCTCAGCCACTGTGCAGCCCTGCAGGGCTGCAGGGGATCCGGGGCAGCCCTTTATTTTGGTGGGATGCAGGAACGGGCAGCAGCCCCTGCCACAGCTGGCCTTTCCTCTGGGCAAGGCTGCACACCGGTCCGTGGAGGGCAGGGAGGGAGGGGGCTGTGCCACTCGGGATGGCTTTTACAGGAGGCTGCCTGGAATGCCGAGTGCGCTTGGATGCTCCGGCCACAGGCACGACCCACTGAGCATCTCTAACACCGCACGAAGTGAGGCGTGGGAAGTCAGGGTTTGGGGAAGCAAGGCGGAAGGGATGGAGACAGGGCTGGAAGGGGCATAGCAAAGGCAGGGAAGCGAACGGTGCAGACGGAGCTGGGCTTTCTCTGCCCGGATTCCCCGCTCTTTGCTGCAGCTTCTATTACTGAGCGGGCAGCCCCCGGCCTGACAGGAGCTCCCCAGGAATGCAAAGCCTCTGAAACCAGCAGCGGTTTTATTAAAAATATGAAAGCTTTCAAACATGCCAGTTACCCCCGGCGCTCCGAACACATCGCCCGCAGGACCCACAATCCCAGCAGCGCCGGACCCATCGCTCGGAAAGCCAGGAAAGCCAGGCTGACGCTTCCCACTCTTCCTCGCCCACCCTCCTCTCATCCCCACAACGAAGAGGCTCAGTTTAAAGCTGAGGGTCGGGGCAGGCACCCGCAGAGTCCCGGCCCGGGCTGCCCCAGCTCAGACCCCCCGGACGCTGATGTTCTCGTAGCTGGGGGGAGGCGTTGCCTGCGGCTCCTCGGGGTGTGGCGCGTCCAGCCAGGATGGGCTGGGGCGGAACAAGGCGCTGTCGGAGGAGCTGCGCCGGCGGCCGCACTGCCAGCCTTCGTCCTCCTCCAGGTAGCGGTACAGGGGCGGCGTGAGCTCCTCCTTCCTCCCCGGCGGCTGCACATAGGGCGGGGCGCCGTGGGCAGGTCTGCACGTCAGGGCTTCTTCATAGGTGGGGATGGCACTGGAGTCCCAGGTGCTGCGAGGGAAGAGGGAGAAACCCGGCAGCGCACACCTTCAGCATCCCAGCACCCAGCTGGAGCATCCCAGCACCCAACTGGAGCATCCTAGCACCCAGCTGGAACATCCCAGCACCCAACTGGAACATCCCAGAACCCAGCTGGAGCACCCCAACACTCATCAACCAGAGCCATCCCAACACTCATCAACCAGAGCTATCCCAACACTCATCAACCAGAGCTATCCCAATGTCCCATCACCCAGAGCATCCCAGCACCCAACGACTGGAGCACCCCAGCAGTTGTCAGCTGTAGCATTCCTGTGCCCTGTCAACCAAAGCTATCTGAGTGTCCCACCAACTGCAGCATCTCAGCATCCATCAACTGGAGCATCCCAGCACCCCATCAACCCCATTGCCTGGAGCATGCTTGAGCGTGGTTAACATCTGTGCTGGGGACAGCACATGGGCAGGTTTTGCATGCTCAGGGTCAAGGAGTGACCATGTCAGCTGCTTCCTGGTAAGAGGAGGGTACAGAGCCACCCGTGAGGTCTTGCAAGAGGGTCCCATGGGCAGAAGAGCATCCTCATCATGCGTAATCCCTAATTCACCCCCGAAGAACAGAGGCTGCCGACAGCTGAGGGAACAGTTTGGCACAAGAACCCGGACACGCACCAGGCACCCTGGGTCACTGTGGTCACACCCCACTCCCATGCCAGCCAGAGCCCTCCCTGCACTGGCTAAGCCTGGTGCCACTTCCAGCAGAGCTTTGCTGAGCAAACACGACTTGTGTACAGGGAAAACCTCCGGACAACCTTTGCCCTGCACATGGCCCTGCTTGGCACCCTACGGAATGGCGCAGTCCCAAAGCTGGGAATGCTGTGAAAGCAACTCATTGTCGCAGAGGAAACCCAGCACAGTGTGCTGGGGAGGCAGCGGGCATGGGAGGGCACAGCTGGTCCAAAGGATGTGCTCCACAGGGATGCCTCCATCCTGAACTTGGCAGATCTCTGTCCCAGACAGGCTGCCCTGGGCTTCTGTGCCAGGGATGTTGCCAAATAGCCTCAGCTTGCACAGGAATGCTGCCTTGGAAATGCACAGAGGGCAATTTATCCTGGCACAGGGTGCTTTGCTGGGGCTGGAGGAGATGCTGCAGCACCAGCAGTGCTGCATTCCATCCAGCATGGGAGCTGGGAGCTCAGGGAAGGGGACATTCCCCACAGGGGGCACAGCAAAGTCCCTCCCTAGGACAAGGAACCTCCCCCCAGATACCCAGACCAGCTCATGAGCTCACAGATATCCAGATGGGTACTGAAACCCCTGGAGAACCAGGAACGTGCCTCCCACTCCAACTGTGTTTTTATGGTTTAATGTTCTTAAGAGTTTCTTTTAGTGCTGCTTTTCCCCAGAGCCCGATTTATGCTGGAGCCAAGATCTTTGCTGTGACCCCATAGAGCAGCACTGGGAAGAGCCGGCTGGCTTTGCTTCCACAGCAGTCCCTGGAAAAAAAACCCTTTTGATCAAAAAACTTTTAAATCAAGAAGTGGGAATAAATCTCAGGCTCACACCAGAAGATTCAGGGAACCCGAAAAGCAGCAGCAGTGTTCAGGGCAGGGCAAGGAGTCTTTCTACACCCTAAAATCGGCTTCATAAAGGACCCCCTGCTTACATTCCTATCTTGATGCCATTCCAAGGATTATTTTCCTTATTTTTTTTCATTTAACTCCCTTTTAAGAGAGATTTTGCTTCCATTAAAGATGTTATAAACACTCTTATCCTTACAGAGCATTGCAGACCTGGGAGACCAGGGCAGGATTCAACAGCTGGAGCTCTGGGTGACCCTTCCCCACCCCCACATCCAAACCTTCTGCCAGAAAACCAGTGTATTCTTCTGCTTGGTGGCCCTGCTAAGGAGATGTGTCCCTCGGCACGTGATGGCCCTGCAGGGCAAGGAGAGCCGGATGCAGCCGAGCCGGCCGCGGGCACGGAGGGGGAGGGCAGGGAGGGGACTGCGGGGGCTCGGGGTGACATTAATGAGCAGGAGCACGGCACTGAGCAGTGCTGCTGCTCCCGTGAGTTCAGCAGCGAGCAAGGCTGGGAGCAGATTTAGGCTCAGGGACTGCCAGACCCATCCTCCACCTCTGCCCAGCCAAGCACCGGCAGGGACGTGGCTCCCACCTGCAGTTCCACTTCTCCGGAGGCTCCGCCGTGAAGTACTGCAGGTCCCTGGGGAAATGGTACTGGTAGCGCCGGGACACCACCCTGGCGTTGGCCTTGACGGACCAGAGGAGGCCGAAGATGAGGAGGATGCCGCCGATGCCGCAGCAGAAGAAGCTGACGGAGCGGAGCAGGGCGCTGGAGGAGGAGGAGCTGGGGACGGCCTCGGCTTCCCGGGGAGGCAGGAGGCGAGCCCCGCTGCCGGAGCCCACCTCCCCGTCACTCCACCAGGCAAAGCACAGTGTCCCCGTCACCAGCAGCACGGCCCCTGTGATGGTCAGGCCGTAGCGGAAAGAGGCGGCTGCCATCCTTCAGAAGGAGGTTTCAGGAGGGGAGAAGAGTGAGGCAAGGCATGAGAGAGCCCACGTCCTGTAAGACAAGAAGGGGGCCAGGTTTGAGCAGGAGAAGCTCGTGGAAGACCTGCCAGAGGAGGAAATGACTGAGTTAGGACCTCTCCAGGGGTTGCAGCCTCTTTAGCCATTATTACTGACCATCAGAAGGGGCATTTCCACCATCTCAGATGGGAAGCCTTTGGGAAGAGCAAAGTCAGCACCAGGCTGGACCCATAAACTTCCCAACAGCCTCGTAAAAACACCCTAATTTTCAAGGAACCACACAGCACTCCCACAAAGGCAGGATGGACACCCCAGCTCCGGGCACTTTCATAGCTCTTCTCTTTGGGTTTTATTCCAGGCTGCCTCCCAAACTTGGAGGAACGCCAGCTGGGTTTCCTGGGTTTCCAAAGCATGGCTTATGGAAGAGGTCAGAGAGAGGGACATAAATTTAAGATGTCATCACTTCCGAATTATCAGTGTGCCTGTTTTCTCCTGCAGAACTGATGACGTTGGAAAAATCTGCTCAATCTTCATCCACATGAGGTTTGACACACAAAAACCTTGCTCCCCTGGGTCAGTTCCAGTGAAAACCTTCTCAAGTTTTCCTGTCAAGACTGATCCTGAAGGTGTTATCACCACTTTCACCCACCCTATCAGCGTGGTTTGGGGTTGGTTTGACAACCAAACAGATGAGGTAGTGCCACATATTTCTGCTGGGTGGCCCTTCTCAGCTAAATGTCACATGCAGAGAGCAACCATGCTGCCCTGGTGCTGGAAAACATGGGGAGGTGGAGCTGGTTTCTGATCTCAGTCCCAGTTACTTTCTCCAGCAAAGAGCAAGCATCTGCTCCCTCAGCTTGTGCCTCCCCAGCTCCCAAATAACCAGGGAGGCAGAGACATCCCACCAAGTCCCCTCTGGCCCTGCTCACTGCCCAGCTAGAAGATGCAGGTTCAGCTCCCACTTCTCAATGGACAAAAAGCTTTGGACCGTGTAGGAATTAAGCACCAACACCCCCAGACAGATTCAGTCCTGGGTGGCTCCACCGTGAAGGTTTCTCATGGTGGCAAGTGCCAGCAGAGAACCCGCACATGAAGGATGGCCAGGACAGAGGAGGAGCTCAAGCAGAGGTGGGTGGACAGATGGATGACCCACACTCAGCCGTCACCTCTGCCTTCATCACACTGCCTGTGTGTCAGTAAACGGGAGATAATGTGGTGGCTTTGGTCTCTGTTCCTCCAGGCAGGGCTCATCTCCTACACAGGGGTCTTAAATCGCACCCTGAAATCTGGAAGTGCAGAGCCAGAGCTGGGCAGGGAGCAGAAGTCCAGCATGGACTTGGTGTCATCAAGGTCAGGTGGAATTATGTCATTTCAAGCCGCTGTTTATCAGATGGGCCCACTAAATGGAAAGCCAAATTACCTTGTAGTGAAAGAAACACTATCTGATCTAATCGACATTTAATGAAGGAATCCGATGAGAAGTGGGATTTAGGAAAGCTGCAGGACTGGGAGCCCCAGCAGCTCACTCCAGCTCTTGTCCCAGGGTCACAAGCCCAAATTGCTGCCCAGGCTGGCGGTGACCAGTGGCCACCAGCTGCGGTCACCAGCTGGGGAGGAAGTCACGTTCCTGAGCCGAGAAAAGGCAGAGCTTCCCTCCGTAATGGGAGGCATGTTTGGATGCTCCCTCCTGAAGGGCAGGGGCTTGTCTGAGCTGAGATGGAGAAGGGGCTGTTGGAGGTGGTATTAGATGCTATCAGGGATCAGCATCCCCAAACCATCTCTGAACATGGGCAGGACACAACAGAAGAGCTGGACTCAGGTTGTCTTGCAGCAGGAGATACTCAGGAGAGCGCAAGGGTCTCACTGACCTGTGAATGCAGCTCCTTTGGGGAGAAAAGGAGCATTTTCACGGCAAAATTTCAGCCAATAATGTTTAGAGGGGAAAAAAAACATCACCCAGAAAAAACCCTACAGCAAAGCTCTCAGTCCAACTGTGTGGAAATGTCAGGTCACTCCAAACTGAAATCCTGGATTGAACCAGCACCAAGAGTTGAAATGTTCAGCTCCTGCAATCAACACTCTCCTCATTCTGGGCTCGGACTGGTGAGGTTTGGGAGATGCTCTGAATTCCCCGGTGAGATTTAGGACATGCTGTGATTCCCCTGCCTGGGCACGGGGAAATTTTGCAGCCTCCAGCACTGAGCACATCTGGGAGGGAGTGCTGGCAGTGAGGGGGAGGCAGAAGGAAGGTGGAGAAGCCTCTGGGAGGTGATGGATTGACAGCTCGAGAGAATAAACTCTTCTCTCTTGACAAATCCAGCGCGGCGCAGGGAGCGCCGCTGCAAGCTCCCCCAGCCTCCCCGCACGTGCTCCCGCAGCGCCTGTGCGGGGGCAGCTCCGCCGCGCTGGGTGACATTGCCATCGCTGGGTGACACTGCCACCACACCGTCCCCTTGCCAAGCCCCCTCTCGGGCTGGCACAGCTCTCCTGAGCCTCTCTGAAAGACCCACGGTGTTGTCTCAGCACATCAACCGCTGGAAGAAGAGTGAAGGAGCAGAGGCAGGGAGAGATGTGCGAGGCTGGGACGGGACCCGAGTCCCTGCTCCCGGAGCCTCTCCCGGCTCCGCTCCCCGGGCGCTCAGCATCTGCACAGCAGCCCTCCCTCCCCGTGAGCATTCCCAGCACAAGTTTACACGGAGGAGCTTGCCCATCCGACCACGGCAATTGCCGGCTCCCAAACCCTTCTCCACGCTCCGAGCCACCCTGACATTTTGTTCTGCCCTGCCTCCTCCTTTGACCTGCTCTGAAATAGTTTTCCGGGGAATAGATTTGCACGTTTCATGTACAAACAGATACGAATGTTGATAGTTTACATAGTTCCAGTGAGATGCTGAGAATAGCAGCCCCCATATAAAGTTCTGCAGATGGTGATTCATAGGGTCTACTAAGCATTACTCAGAAAAACGCTCTTTTCAAGCAACACGAGAAAAGAAAAGAGTTTTGAACCTCTCCCACCGCCCTCAAGCAGAAATCCACCTCCACACCCGTCCCTCCACGGCACTTACAGACCGTCCTTCCAAGCGGGGCTGGAGACCTTTAATCACAGAAGAAGAACGCCGGGGAGAGATGCACCAAAGCGCGAGCATGTCTTTAGGGAGATCCCTTCCTGCCTTTATCCAAATTTGCTATTTTGTTGTGATAGTTATCGGTGAAGGTTTGGTCCCCGCTCAAAGCAAAGTAATAGTGATGCCTTGGAAGAGCATCCAAGAACTCCGGCGTGCTCAGCCTCCCGAGGCAGGTGCGGACAGAGGAGAGCACATGTCCCCCCCCATCCAGGCTTCGGGGCGATGCCTGAGCCCCACGTCCCCTCTACGGAGGTGGCCGTCCCCGGCGGCACCCGCGGGGGTCTGTCCCCCGGCACAGCCCCTGTCCCGCCCGGCACAGCGCCCAGCCGGGGTNGACACAGCCCGGCGGGCGGGCGGCCCCTGGCTCCCCGCAGCGCTCTCCGGGCTCCCGGTCCGTCCCGTCGGGGCGCGGCGCTCCCGGCGGTTCGGGATGCAGAGCCCGTGAGGGGTCCCCTGCGGTTGGGACACCCCTGCCCCGGGGACATCACCGCTGTCCTGTGTGTGGGACACCCACGCTGCAGCACGGGAGGGTCTCTGCCCCAGCCTTGCTTTGTGACCGCTTTAGTTCTCCTCATCTCTCTGTCGAACGCGAATATTGTCCCGTGCCCTTTTTCATGGAATCAGAACGGTTTGGGTTTGGAGGCACCATTTAAGGGCCGTGTAGTTCAAACCCCCTGCAACCAGCAGGGATATCTTCAACTAGATCAGGCTGCTCAGAGCCCCATCTCACCCGGTCTTGAATGTTTCTGGGAATGGGGCACGCACCACCTCTCCGGGCAACACCTGCCAGGGTTTCATCAACCTCATTGTAAAAAAAACTTTATAGCTAATTTAAGTCAACCCTTTTTTAGTTTAAAACCATTACCCTGCAGCACTCAGGACACCTGGATATTAAATAAGCTGAGGGTGCTCTGATCTGAGTTTCAGGATGATCGGTATGACAGCATCTGGATTGAGGCACAATTCCTCACCACGGAGCTGGAGGGAGGTTTGATCAAGAGCTGCTGTACCGTGCTGTGCTGTGGCTGTGCATCTCACACATCCTCAGATCCACCAAGCTGCTCTTGGGCCACAGCTGAGCATCACTGACAGGCAGAGCCATTCCTGTGGATACCCTGGGCTGCTGTTCCTGCACTGCTTGGAGCTCCTCACCTCACCAGCTCAAAACCAGCTCAAGGTTTACCTGCAAAGGCTGCAGGGACTGATGCAAAGCCCTGCTGTGGAATTCATATCTGCCTCATACATGCTTAGAAGCCGCTCAGCCCAGCTGAGAACATGTGGGTGTACAGCAGACACTGTGGAGTTTTACAAATGGCAAACTGAGGCACACGGAGGGCTGGCCCTGTAGCAGGCTGGGTCTCCATCCAAGAGGAGCATGGGGCAGGGGTCCCCAAGGCCAGCACCCAGTGACGTGGGGGCACTGTGAATCAGCAGTTACCCTGCTGAAGGACAATAGGACAACAGGACAACATTTTCTGCTCGTTATCGGCCCAGATATTGTATTTAACTGAAATTTGATTGTCAAACAGCACCTGAAGCATTTTGAGTTAGTGCACAGCTCCCAGCACAGGGCTGCAGAGTGAGGTGGCTTTGTGCCAGCACACTGGTTCTCCAGCCCCATAACCATCCACAACTTTCTGCCTTCCACAGAGGTCTGGCCTCCAGGCAGCCACAAACCCATGACAAATATTACAACAAAGTACAGGCTGGAAGTGCTGAGTGGTACCAGCACCTCTGCTTAGCAGCACCTTGGCCAAACTGCATTTTCCCTCTCTGAGAACTTCCCTGCTGGTGGACCAGGTGCTGCAACAGGGGGCACAGGGAAAGGGCTTCTCCAGAATGAAGACAGAATATCTGTGCAAAATATGTAAAACATCCCATGTACGGTGAAACTGCAGTGGAGAAAACAAGGAGATATAAAAGACAGTTACAGCCCCTGCAAGAACAAGAACAAAGGAGGAACGGGGAAAGATTGTTCCAGTAATTGCCTCCCCCAGGTAAGGATGCTGAGCCTGAGCAACGCTGCTGGAACAAAAAAAAAGTGCTGCTTTTTGATTCACTGTTCACCTAATTTTGCTGCTGCAGCAAATCACATGTAAAACAGTGCATTTCACTGTATAATCAAGATAAATAAAGTCAGATTTTTCAATAGGGGTGTGTGTGCAGATGCATGCACTCTCTGCCCTGTCTCAACAGGGTGGGTGATACCAAGAGCACCAAGTCCAGAGTGAATTTGGATGCACCAAGTCCAGAGGAGGAGAGCCCGGTTTCCCTGCCAGAAACATTATCTGTGGGACCTGGGCCAGGCCACAGATGTCCATCAGTGATTTGGCACACAGGACACTTGCCCCATGCCCAGCTGCTCCCAGCAAGCACCTCTGGTCATGCCCCCTGTGATAGAGTCACTAAAGAGGCACTGATGTGGCTTCAGGGGTCATTTCCCTGCAGGCATAAGGTGTCCATGTTGTCCATATCCATAGAGAAGCCATTCCCAGGGGCTGGCCCACCTCGTGTTGCCCTTAGCATGGGCCACTGGGCACAGCAGGAGTGGGTGCAGCCTGCCAGGCTGATAAGGGGCTGCAACAGTAGCCACGAGGATGTGCAGATGGGAGAGAGTTCCTGCATCCAGCACGTGTAAAGCAAAGGAGAAACCTCCTGCTGTTTATCTTTGCCCTAATTTGCATCTTCTTAAAATGCCTAATTAGTTGTGCTAGTTGATATCCTGGCTCAGGCATTCCTACTTAATCCAGTCAGCAAACTCAGGCTTTGAAAATATTTGCCCTACATCTTCACATGATGCAACATTCACCGGTGTCCTTTGGGGCTGAACCTGCAGCTGGACATGGATCTCTCTGAGGTGGTTCTGCTGCATGGGCACCTGAGGGTTTGGGAGCTCTCCTTTGTGCTCTCCAGCAGGAAAAGCCAAGCATTTGGGTGTGAAAGGGGATCATCCCCCAACCACAAAGTGGTGTGTGGTTTTTTGGCTAGTTCACCTAGAAGTACTCCTTCTGCAGACCAGCTGTGTTTTTGCCCCGAGGCTTTATTGACTGACAAAGTCCTTTTTGTACCATAATATGTACTTTGTAATATATGGTATTATTTAGTTCCAAAGGCTTTTACTGAGTTTGAATTATAACAGAAGAGCAAGAGGTGTATAAAGTCATCTAATATCAGTTTCTGAAGCGGTTCCTGCACTATCTATGTCCATCATCTAGCAAGCCATTGGACCCAAAACCTCTGAGTGTTTTAAAGCTTAAATATTTGCTTACCCAACTGCAGTGATGTCCCAACCAGCAGCCTGTAAATCTGCACCACACTGAGGAACACAACTGTGGTGGAAAATCTTGGAAAGGGACTTGGAAAGTACTGATAGCATCATCCACAGAGGGCTTTATGGACAAGCAGTGCTCTCAAATTCCTTCACCTCTCCTTTTAGGACTTGTGTGAGTACAGGAGCACCTGGCTGAGGTGCCAACTCCTGTTGGGGCTGTCGTGTAGATAAATGGGTATAATAAAGCTTTGGGTTTCCTGTAAGGGAAATTTCTGGGTTGCAGACGAGGACAGAAGGAGCTTCCTAGGAACTTTCCAACAAAATCTGCACAGGATTTTAAATTCGCCTATCAAGGGATGGGGGAAGAAAAGAGTTAAATCCCGATGTCTCAGCTCAGCCTTTATTCAGACAAAACTTTCCCTGAGCTCCTGGAGATTTTTGCCTCAGGGAAGCCCCGTGTCTGGGCTTCTTTCTCCATGAAGAGGCACCACGGTTGTGTTACACGTGGGTAACCCACCATGCAGCGTGTTTTACACGCCACAGCTGCTGCAGCTCTGCTGGAGTGTGAGCTGCAGTGAGGAAACATCGATTTCCAGCCCTGTAGGCTCCTCAGTCAAGCCTGATGTCAGCCACATCTATCACACCTGAGCAGAGAGAGCTATGGGAGCCCTGCTCTGGCTGCTGAAACACGGCAGCAGTTTGCTTTGCTCCACATGCTGGATATCTGAGCTTGAAGCTCCTGTGTGTCCTTGATTCCAAATACTGATGTTCAAAGAAGTAGCAAGCACTTTGATTAAACACAAAACTGGCTAAATTTGCTTCCCAGTAAACTCAACATTAGATGTGAGATGAACTACAGCTATGCTGACATCTCCAAGACCCGGTGCTTCTTCACACCTCTGCTGCACGCAGCTATTACAGAGCTCTCCAGGGGGTAGGGAATGGGTTGGGCTTTGTTTATTTTTCAGCACAAAAACACAAAAGAGAAGCTCAAAGCAGCATTAATTACAAATCTTAGAGAAAAACGGTGGAGCAGCCATCTAACTCTTCTGGCTGCCACCATGTGTGGAGCCCTCAGTGTCCAACACACGCCTGTCCCAGATGTTCCACTGCTGTTTTCCTTTTCCAATGCCCCTGCATTATCCCACTGCCTGCCGTGGCATCGGGCTGCCCACAAACACTTGTTCTCACCTTGCTGTGCTGTGCTGGGAGGTGGCTGAGGGATATTACGCTGCCAGCAAACCTTCCAAACTTTTTGTTGGAAGCATGGCAGCCTGGGGAGAGACAAAAGGAATGGCTGAGAGGAGGAGTGTTGTCAATGAGTGTTTCAGGGTTGTTTAAAGAATCACCAAGCAAAGGTATCAGCAGAAACAGATTTAATATAAAAGCGACAGCACAACGTTGTTTGCAAGGTTCACTCTCTTACTAGATGGTTAAAGCACAGAGAGAAAAAAAGCAAACAAAAAATCCAACGTTAATCAATCCAAACCTAAATAAACCCAAAATTATCTCTGTGAAGGCTGGGCTGGGGAGGGGGAGACAAAAGGATAGGAGAAGGCAAGGGTAAAAAAGAACACATCCTAAAGGCACAACAGTACTTCAATAAACAGCATTTAAATTTAACATTGCTTAAACCTAACAGATTTAACTTATATTATCAGTTAAGTTAAACAATATATCAAAGGATTCATATAGGATTTACTATAGCACAACAGCAACTTACAGGCCTAACTTACTGAACCAATCTAAAGTAATTAAGAATCCAGGAGAGCAACATTCCCAGGACATTTGATGTAGCATATGCACACTTGCATGCACGCAAAGAGTCTGTACAAGATACCTGTAAGAAATTACCTTCTAATTCAGTGAAATGCTCACCTGGGATGCCTTTGCTGCCCTGCTGTGCCCAAAAGCCTGTCTGCTTTCTTCAAAAGCCCATCTGCAACATCAGCTGTTGACCCAGTAAGAGCTCTCTGATTTCTGCCGTCACAGCTTGCATTGCTTTAACCCAGAACACTTATGTCTTCTTACACGGGTTTCTAGGTAACTGAAGACAATTTTGAAACTCTGCAAGAAACAACAGGAGATGAGTTTTGGAAATAACAGGCTGCAGCTTCTCTGTAATGGCATTAAAAGAGTCAGAGCCAGGCTGTCGGAGGATATCAACACTTATCTCCAGTGCCACAGCTCCCTCACTGGGGAACTTGCCTCGCACTCTGGTTAGCTCTGTGGTATGAGGCTCTGAGGAGACCCCACTCCTGATGTTCTCCTGATTTGTGCCTGAAAGAAACAGCACTAGCAGGAGATTTCTCCTATGTGTAGGAGCAGGTTGCTCCCATCTCTTCCCTCAGTCAGTCAGAGAGAAACCAACTCTGTACTGACTTGGAAGAAAGAGGGGGATGTGAAGGTGAGTAACAGGCATTTGCAAAGATGCATGTGAGAAACAGCTGGAAGACACTGCCTAAATTAGTTACCTTCAGACTGGAAAGAAAGGTCTCCATCTACCGTATGCAGATGACTTACATCAGCACCTCAGACTGCGACAGGACCTCACAGACAGCACCCAGGAGCAGCATCCCTGGGACACAGACCTGCCATCCCAGATGGAGAACACAGGCTTCCCTGCTCCACCTCCCTGGGAAGTCACCCAGGATCCAGAGAGTTAATCCTGCTCCCCAAAACGTATCCCGTCCTTTTCTCTGGCTACCCATCTTATTTGAAAAGGTGTGGTTTCGCTTCCCTGGCGCTTCTCCTGTGCCAGGGAAGTGTCAGCTCTTGTTGGCAGGCGACTGGTTGCCTCACGGAGGGATGAAACTCTCCTGCCCTGTGATTCACTCTGCCAGTTCCAGCATGAGGGAAAATCCATCCCAGCCCTATAATCTGCATTAGCCTGGATGTAAGCAGACACCTCAGTGCAATAAAAGTTCAGAGCTTATTACAGGCTCTGGGCTGATACCATAGATAGTGGTAATTAACAGCTCTGGGATGACAGAGGTTTATTGCTGGCTGATTTCTCAATGCTTTCCTTAAGCATTCTGTAAAAAAGTGGGCCTTGCCAAGGATGGAGAGGGCAGGAGGAGACAGAAAGCAGCTGTGTGAGTCTGCAGCTCAGCACATGAGGGGCTTGGAAGTGCACCTGGAGTCTAAGATGAGCTGGGGGCAGGATCAGTGCATGTGCCCACTCTCAGATTTACTTGTGAGTCACAGGGTTTCTGTGGGTGGGTATTTAAAGGCCACTGTTCCCCATGGGCAGGGTGCCGCAGCAATCATATTTTGGTGCTTACTGGAAGCACAAAAAACCTGGGGTTTGGTTTTGTCAGGAGGTGCTGAAATTGCTGTCTCATTTTACTAGGTACGGCTCCAACCAAGTCCCCCAAACTGGATTCTACAGAAATTTCCTGTATTAAGGGAAACTGAGCAATCACGTCCTCAGCACCTTCCGTGCAGACACCTTTTCCAGTCACTGATTTGCAGAGCTGAGGACCAGCCGATTTATCCAGTCCTTGGTCTGAAAACCATTTTGTGTCTCCATGAGATGATCCACACGTGGGAGCACATCTTGTCGTTCTCCACAGAAAGGGGCAGGAACCTCTTCTCAGAGCCTCCAGCTTCCTTCTGCTCAGCTCCATACACGTGGGAGTTGCTTCCAAGGCACATCTGCTGTTGAAAGGAGCCGAGCAACTTGGAGGGAACAAATGCTGGCAATCAGCTTTTGACCTGATTTTATACTGTTTTCTAGTGAAAAAAAGGACATTTGTAGTCTATCAGCACAGCACTGAACCACGTTGAATACGCCTCCATTTATCTTCAATAAGACCAATACAGTTCCTTATTATTGGAACAATGGTATATTTTTGTCACCCTTAATTATTAACGTATCTGGCTGTGATTTCTTCATTTATTAAAAGGATATTCTAGGTGACTTTAACAGCTATACAACTGTTGTATAACCAGCATCTTAAACTCTTTTCCCCCAGCAATTCTTCTCCTTTTTCTTATGCTTTGCTCACAGCTTTTCTATTTTTCTTTGGCATAGGTAAGTAAACCCAAAGGGCCAGATCCTACAGTTACACTGATGTTTTTGGAGCATGGCCTGGAGTTCTATCAGTTTACATCATCTGGGAGTGGGCCCACGAAATTTTTAAAACGTTGAAATAAATGAAAGCAGACAGGTGACAGAGTGACAGCACCAGACAGAGAGAATGGCCACAGCCAAGGCAGTTCAAGTCTTAGCTTTATTTGGAGGAAAAGGGCCTGCAAGTACATCTGGTACTGGGAGGCTAAACACACAGGCAGATTTGCTGGGAGCTGAAAACAGGAGAAAAAATTTGGCCTCTACAAAGAAACAACTTGCTGTGTTTTCCTCCGGTGACATTGGCAAGCCTTCACCATCACGTTAGCCCCAAATGATTCCTGCATGTTCCCACAGCATTTGCCACTCCAAGCAAGAAGATTCCAGAGGCAAGTGATGGGAGAGGGCACCCTGCAGTCGCTCCCCACCAGCTGTGGTTCACAACTGCCTTCATGACAAAGTTCAACCTGAGCATCCTGGAAGCCACTGGCACTGGTGTCCATTATACCATGAGCCTGAGATAATCCATTTATTGCCTTTCAGTGACTGCAGCTCGTTTCTGATGCCCAGCACAACCAGTGTCCCCAGGATCTCATCAATAGACGGAGACAGGGGAGCACCACTGCTCCTTCACCCACTTCTCCTCCTCGCTCTCACAGCTGTGAAGCCAACTGATGGTTGCCATGAGCTCGCTGTCCTCCACTGCTCACCCAGAGGAGTGTGGCCTCCCTCAGCCTGTAGTCTGAGTGCTGGAACCCCAAGTTCTCCAGTAACCAGCTCTCCACGCCCGCTACCGTGCCACAGCCATTTCATTTCTGCCACAGAGGACACTACCCTGGTGACAGTGATGGGAGGGCTGAATTCCTTTCCCAGTCTGGCTCTGTGTTTTGACAAGTGATTCTTTTTATAAATCCCAGACAGGGTATCCTTTCAGAGGCAGTTGTAAAGCTGGATTTAATACACATCACAGAGAATACACGAAAGCTCTCGTACGTTCTGCAGCACTGGGGGTTTTTTTTTGGTGGCTCTGTGAACATGCTGACCAGCAGCTGACCTTGCCTCCTGATGCAGAGCACAGCCACTGAAGGATGGGACACACTCTGCCATCATCAATATTCCCGATTTCACTTCCCACCCTGCATCTGCTTCCCCCCAAGATGGTGATGGGTCCCACCAGCACCTACAATAGCTCATCACCGCAGGAGTGGGGCCTTGGGACGTGGTTGGTATCAGAGCACGTGGGATACAGCCCATGTACCCTTGGTTCCTGCAGCATCAGTTATTCCTTCTCTTGGTGAAGCCCTTCCCAGCGTGAACAGCATGACTGCAGCCTTGAGAGAACAGAGGAAAGCAAGGAAAAAAGAGCAAAGTCACCCCAAGGACTCGGTGTGCTGGACAGGGTGGACCAATCCACATGGAGAGCTTTCCCCACCATGGATGTTAAACGAGCCCTTCCACATTAGGTCCACCTACACCTAAAATAGCCTCACCAATCTAACCTTGCCTAAGCCCTCAATTCGTGTTTCACTTTCCCTGAGAGCTACCTGGAAGTTTCTAAAGTAATTCAAAATGCATTTTCCCTTTTTGACCGATTTCCCAAGGGCCAGCCCAGCTACAGCTGCTGTACCAACCCCTCTGCCCTCCTCCTCCTCCTCAAGCCACCACACACCTCTACTCCCTCACATGAAGCATTTGTGAAGCCTGAGAAATAGGTCCTGGGCAATAGATATCCCACTGAGAAATACCTTTCCAAAAGCCCCACCTGGAAGCTGGCCAATTGAGCAACATCAGGTAAACACAGGGAGCTCCTCTCCAGCCCACCACGTTCCCCTACAGGCTTTTCCTTCAGGTGGACGGGACATACTTTGGATTTCTCAGCAGAGGGAGCTTCTCACAAGCAGTTTGAGCACCTCCTCCCTCCAAGCCTCAGAAACGCTCCCGTTTCAAACAGCACCAGCTTTGCACCAAACCAACGTGCAGGAAAACTGAGGGCAGGTGACTCCTAACCCCGAGTAACCATCGGCTGGTTTGTTTATGGATTTAAGCAGGCTTGCAGTCTTCCCGAAATCCTCCATTCGTTTTCATAACTCTTCCTATAAAATGCCTGTCCTTTCAACGTCCTGGTACTGCTCAGCAGCAGCTCTGTGGCAGTCAGTACCAGGGCTGTGAGAGTTTGCATGAAAAAAACGGGCTTTTTTACGCTTTTCAATGCCTTCCTTTGGTGCCACTGAAGGCCTCTTGGTATTTTTCTTGCAGAGACAGAAGTCCTCAGCCTACTTTTGTGCACAGCTCAAATGCTCTGTATGTTATGATCACGGAGTGTGGCCAGCAGGATCAGGGCGGTGATTGCCCCCCTGTGCTCGGTGCTGATGAAGCCACACCTCGAATCCTGTGTGCACTTCTGAGCCCCTCACAAGAAAGACATTGAGGGGCTGGGGCGTGTTCAGAGAAGGGCAAGGGAGTGGGAAAAGGTCTGGAGCACAAGTCTGAGGCTGAGGGAGTGGGAGCAGCTCAGCCTGGAGAAAAGGAGGCTCAGAGGGGACCTTCTCGGTCTCTACAGCTCCCTTAAATGAGGCTGGTGCCAGGTGGGGGTCAGGCTCTTCTCCCAGAGAACAAGGGACAGGACAAGAGGAAGCAGCCTCAAATTGTGCCGGGGAGGTTTGGATTGCATATCAGGAACAATTTCGTCACAGACAGGGTCATCAAACACAGGAACAGGCTGCCCAGGGCAGTGGTGGAATTATCATCCCTAGAGGGGTTTAAAAGCTGAGTGGATGTGGCACTTGGGGTGGTGGCCTTGGCAGTACTGGGAGAACAGTTGGTCTTGATGATCTAAGAGGGCTTTTCCAACCAAAACAATTCTATGATTCCATGACTGTGTGTCCCTTTTCCCCGTCTCCTTGAACAAACAGCTGCATCTTTTGTCCAAAAGCCTTTGCACGGTTACCACCAAGCCGTGCTGGGTAAGGGACAGAGTCCTGTGCAGGGCTGGCAGGGCCATCTGGGATGAGCTCTCCCCAAAAAGATGGGGAGCTCCAGCACGGTCAGTGCCAGGCCCCCCCTGCTCTGCTCGCAGCACAAGCGTGTGTGGGGTGAACTCCATCGGGGAGCTGATCCAGGCAGGAAAAAAAAACCTGATTAAAAAAAAAATTGTTTAATTCTTCAGTCAGATCAGTTCTCCAACCTGTTTTACTGAGTGACAGCAGAAGCACTTGTACTGCACAGCATGCCCAGAACAGCACGAGTGGGCGGATGGGATGGCAGGAGAGGGAGAGAGGGAGGAGAGGAAGGGAAAAGGATTGCTTTTTTAAGAAGCACTAACAGCTTAAACACACTTTAAATTATAATTTAATTGAAGAAACCAGGGATTTTAGTCTCACCAAGATACCAAGGGAACCTTAGCTCTTCCAAGTAGATTTGCAGATGATGTTTTCCTAAGCCTACATAGATCGTTGGATGGTGTTTTGCTCAAATAACTAGAATAACTAGAACTGGAAACCAGCAGCATTTCTAATATCTATCTCCCCTTCCCTCATCCCTGTCTCATTCCTGTGTTTTCTGTGCCTGGCATCAGTAGGTACACAAGCAATTTGACCATAATCTGAACAGTGGTTCACTCCTCTGCTTTAAAGCAGGTTCATATCACAATTTTTGAGCTCACCTACCCCTTTCTTGTTGCCTAGGACCTTACAAAAAACAAGAGCAAAACATGAAAAACATTATAAGTGCTTTTAATGGTTCTTCATAAAAACAGTTTCAAAGCAGTATTTACACTGAAGGCATAAATATCCCCTAATGAATAAATGATGCCATTATTCAATAAGCCCAGTGTTTGATCACATTCAGATCAGGAATAATTATTTAGGTCCTTCAGAGAGGTTAAAATAACATCTCTTAGGCCATAGGAACCCTCTTTTGCATTAATAATTTCAGTCAGCCGATGAACTGAAAAATAAAAGCAGATAACATCAATCAGCTGGGATGTAAGAAGAGCTAGTGAGCAGACTAGGCACAAGTGCAACAAATATAAGTTGGCTATAAATAAATTTAGTCTGGAAATTAGGAGACCATTTCCAAATATGAGAGCTGTGAAGTCTCAGACTCGTGCTTCAACAAAAGCAGTGGGACAGAACCCATAAAAGCAGTGTGCTAAGATTTCCATCCCTGGAATTGTTCCAGGCCGGGTTCTGTGGGGACCTGAGAAAACTGCTGTAATGGAAGGTGCTTCTGCCCATGGCAGAAGGGTTGGAACTAGGTGATCTTTAAGGTACTTCCAACCCAAACCATTCTGTGAATGATTCCATGAAATCATGGAGTGGGGTTCAAAACAAAGCAAAACAAAGCTGTTCAAAACAGCTGTCTGAGGACAGCTGAAAGGTGTGGCTGGCCTGCCACAGCCGAGCTCTGAACTGTGATCCCTCCCTGTCTGAAGTTTCCACCTCCCAGCTATCAATCATCTAAAGACCAAGGTAAGCATTTGTCCTGCTGGCAAAGACGAAGAGTCACCACCTGACACCTGTGTTACATCACCATGGCAGTGTCCTCACGGAACACCTTGATTCCGTGTTCCTCTCTGAACCCAGTGGTGCCGTGGCAAAGTCTCTGCCACTCCAGGGTCCCTGACAGCACTGGCTGTGCCAGAACCTTGTGGGGCTGTCGCTGGACCTCTGTCACTGTCCTCTCAAGCAGCGTAACCCTTGAAGGATTTTAACTTCAAAAAACAAAGCCTCATCTTTCACACAGACCTTATTTATCTTCCCTCACATGGTTCCAGTATGGATGGAAATTTTCTGCCGGGGTTTTAGAGCGCAAGCTGTGTTTTGGAGGGAGATGTCCCCTTCTTTATTCTAGAAATAGAAATGCATGGCACTTCGCACTTTCTGTGGGAGACACCTGCACTGCCGGGTTCTCTGATGCCTACAACACCAGAGGGATGCTCACGTTGAGGGATGCACAAGTGAGGGATGCAGAGGTGTTCTGCTCCAGACCCCAACCTAAAGGTACCAGGGTGCGCCCCTTACCCGTGGGATACTGGCCACCACAGCACCTCCGAGGGCCTGTTCCCAGCCCTGACTGGGGGGTCCCGTCTGCCTCAGCCCTTGTCCCGGCCCTCTATCCCACTCAGCCCGTCTCACTACCAGTCACCAGCCCTTACCGGGGGTCTGACCCGGCTCCCCCAGCCCTGCCCGGGGGTCTGACCCTGCCCCGGTCCCCGCTCCCAGCCCTGCCCAGGGGTCTGACCCTGCCCAGTCCCCACTCCCGGCCCTGCCTGGGGCTCTGACCCTGCCCCGGTCCCCGCTCCCAGCCCTGCCCGAGGGTCTGACCCTGCCCAGTCCCCACTTCCACGCCCTGCCCGGGGGTCTGCCCCTGCCCCGGTCCCCGCTCCCAGCCCTGCCCGAGGGTCTGACCCTGCCCAGTCCCCACTTCCACGCCCTGCCCGGGGGTCTGCCCCTGCCCCGGTCCCCACTCCCGGCCCTGCCCGGGGGTCTGGCCCGGCTCCCCCCGTCCCCACGCAGTGACACCCCCGCCCCGCGGGGGCCGGTGGCCGCGGCGATGAGGGGAGCGCGGGGCCGGCCGCGCGCAGCCAATCGGAGCCCTCAGCGCCTGGTCCGATCTCCGCGGAGCTCTCCGATTGGCCGTTCCCCTCCCCTCGCCTCACGCCTCGGCCAATGGGGGCGGAGGGGCGTGGTCCGGGAGGCGAGCGCGCGAGCGGCGGGCGCGGCATGGCGGGGTCCCATAAGGGAGCGCGGCTGTGATGGAGCGCGAGCGGGCAGTGGGCGCCATGTCGGCGCTGTGGTCGGTGGGCGCGGGGCTTCTGCTGCTGCTGTTGTGGGTGCGGCACCGCGGGCTGGAGGCCGTGCTGGTGCACCACCGCTGGCTCTTCGTCTGCCTCTTCCTCCTGCCGCTCTCCATCCTCTTCGACATCTACTACCAGCTGCGCGCATGGGCCGTCTGGCGCCTCCACAGCGCCCCGCGGCAGCACGCCCAGCGCGTCCGGCACATCCAAGAGCAGGTGAGGCTCGACCGGACCCCGGGACCCCCGGGGGTACCGCGGCTTTGCCAGGGGAGGGCGTGTCTCTGTCCCGCTCTCTGTCATCCTGCCATCCCCTTCCTAATCCCCCCCCCCGCCCTTCCGCACCGGGGGCAAAGTCCAGCCGGAGCGGGGAAAAGCAAAGGAATAAACGCCAAGCGGGGCTTTCAGCCCCCTGTAGGGTTCTTGTCCCGCTGAAACTCCTGCGGAACTCCCTCCTTGCGGCTGCTGGCGCTGCGGTGTCCTCGGGGATGTGCCGGGAGCCACGCTGGGCACGCACCAGGCTCAGGGACACACGTGTGTGCGGCATGGGAACAGCGGTCTCCGAGCGGCAGGCTCGGGAGCGTGGTTTGATTCCACTCACATCCTGCTGCTCGGCACTGCCCGTTCCAGGACGCGGTTCATGGGGAGATGAAACTTTTCCTCCACCCGGATACGCGGATGCCTGTAATGTTTCCGTGCTCTCTGGTATCTGTGGTAATTCTGTCACGTCTGCTTCTGTTTCCTGCCTTGTCTCTCACTTCACAGATACAGATGGATAATAATGTGCATGGCGTTGTTCTCGGAGGGTTTGGGGTTGTTGATTGGGGTTTTTTTTGTTAGCAGCTGTAGTAGCAACTCAGCTTTGAAGAAAGTGCAATCGTTTGTGCTCCAGGTGTTAACCACTGCGGCTCTGCAGAATTCGTGGCTCATATGTACAGCTTACACATTTCCCTTCTCGACTTCTCATAGAATCCTTTGGGTTAGAAGGGACCTTAAAAAATCATCTCATTCCAACCCCACCCCACCATGGGTCCACTAGAGCAGGTTGCTCAAGGTTGCTTCCACTAGACCAGGTTTTCTCTCTTTGCCTGTTTATTTGCAGGCTCAGGCCACTTTTTGTGTGTTTTGGAGTGGAACTAAGATTATAACAGCGATAGCACCTCCCTTAGAGGAAGTTTTCCTGTGGTGTTTTTTAAACTCACTGGTAGTGTCTTGATAGCTTTCTGAATCATCCCCCCAAAAGAAAACCCCAAAGCTACAGGGTATTAGAAGTGCATCCTCTCTCTACATAACTTAACCACTCTGGTCATACTTTATCTGGAAGTTCAGAGGTCTGCAAAGAGACTTGCAAAGCATCCCTGCTCTGACAGCTGTTGGCTCTTGCAGGTCCGGGAATGGAAGAAGGAAGGCAGCAAGAGATACATGTGCACGGGCCGGCCCGGCTGGCTCACTGTGTCACTCCGTGTTGGGAAGTACAAGAAGACTCACAAGAACATCATGATCAATTTAATGGATGTTCTGGAAGTAGACAGCGAAAGACAGGTAACAAATTCCATCACAGAGCATTCACTATAATGGATTTTACAGTTTTCTTTACAATACTCAGAGCTGAAGAGATGAGATTCCACAAAGAACAAAACTCTGTAGCGGACCCATCAAATTTCAAGGGTTTACAATGTGTGCTTGGATGGTTTTATCCAAAAAACCCAGCATATGGAATTGCTTGGCTTTTATATGCTGAAGTCTAAAAGACCAGATTGATTTATGGGTTTGGGCACTGAGCAACAAGATGTTGAGGCAGAGGAGGAATCACTAAACAGTTCCCCCTATTTTTAGTAGCGCTCTTAGGAAAGTGAGCCTCTGAGTTCTGGTAACAGATGGAAGTGTATCCGGTTAGCCATATTTTGTCATCATTAATGCTGAACTCTTAATTTATGTTTGTTGAGGACTTGGGGGTGGGTTTGTTTTTTTGGTTGTTTTTTTGGTTGTTTTTTTTCTTATTTTTTATTTTTAGGTTGTTCGTGTGGAGCCTTTGGTGTCCATGGGCCAGCTGACTGCATACCTGAATCCCATGGGCTGGACTATTCCTGTGGTACCAGAGCTTGATGACCTCACAGTAGGTAAGGGTCATTGATGACAAGAGACTCACTGATTTTTGCTGCACTTCCGTTAGGGTTTTTTATGCAGTAAAACACTGCATGGTTTTAAAGGTTCTAGAAATACTCTGTTGAACCTTATGTTCTTTGTGGTGTTTGTGTTATAAGCACTTCCTTCTTGGTGTTTTTTAAGTAGCCTTAAAAGAGCTTATAAAGTGGGGGTTTGCTCTCATAAATCACCCACATTTTAGAGTGTGTTTCATTTGATTTGTTGTGTGCTCTCTTGTTAAGGTGGCCTGATCATGGGAACTGGCATTGAGTCTTCATCCCATATCTATGGACTTTTTCAGCACACCTGTGTGGCCTATGAACTTGTTCTTGCTGATGGAAGCCTTGTGAGATGTTCACCAGTAAGACAAAATGTTACTTTGCTATCATTTACAATGTCATTGACAGTTATCGGTGTGGATATATGATTTAGTTTGACATACTTTTTGCAGACTGAAAACTCAGACCTATTTTATGCAGTGCCTTGGTCTTGTGGTACTCTGGGTTTCCTGGTTGCAGCAGAAATAAAAATGATTCCTGCCAAGAAGTACATCAAAATACATTACCAGCCAGTGAGAGGACTGCAGAAGATTTGTGAGAAGTTCACTGAAGAGTCTAAGAAAAAGGAGAATAGCTTTGTGGAAGGACTTATGTATTCCTTGGATGAAGCAGTCATCATGACAGGAGTCTTGACTGATGAAGCTGAGCAAAGCAAGGTAACTAAAGGGAAGTCACTCGCAGTGAAAAAAATACTCCCAAAAGTCTAACTGAAGCTGAACTAGATGCTAGGATAAAACCCATTATAAAATAGGAACAGTCTCTTTAAGATAGGATTAAAAGTTTAGACCTGTCCATCAGAATATTTTAAATTACAGCCCTTTGCTACTATGACAGAGTCTGTTCTCTAAATCTCTGCAGTTGATGAGAAATGACCCACTGATTTCGTTGTTCTAGCAAATAATTCAGTCTACTTCATTGCAGTACCTGAGGAGGAAGAGAAGGATCTTTTCTCATAGACTGAACAAAGCTGCTTTGAACTGCAGTTACTCAGAGTAACTCTCTTCCCAGCAAGCTTTTAATTCTGTTAACATTAATAAAAACACATCAAGGACGTGCACAGGAGGGTCTTGCAAATGTTCACACAACCCTCAACCTGGATGTTTCTCCTCTGCCACGTGAGATTTTGGATTAATAGTGGGTTTAGAGATTGGCATCTTAGGAATTCTGTTCTGTTACATTCATGGGCTCTCAAATAGCTTGTCAGTGGCAAGCCTTACTTAAACCTGAACAGCAAGAAAGGTAAGAAGGTGGAGGTGGCAGGAGTGAAGGCTCCCTAGATGTCTTGTGACAGTCTCATCCAGAGGGTATAACACGGGTTCCTCACAGGAAAGGGATTTGGGGACATACTCTGCAAGGTGTAACTGTTATCTAATGAATGCATGTTTTCTTGTAGATAAACAGAATTGGCAACTACTACAAGCCGTGGTTCTTTAAGCATGTGGAGAAGTATTTGAAAGCTGACAGGACTGGAGTAGAGTACATTCCTTCCAGACATTACTACCACAGGCATACTCGCAGCATCTTCTGGGAGCTCCAAGTAAGACCAGTTCCAAAAATTCAGATAGATCTGCAGGAAGGTGCTCTGCCCTTTCCCAGTGTAGGTACAATGTGCCTTCTTCCCCTTGGCAGCAACTTCTGTCTTTCATGGCAGAAAAAACCAGCAAAGTTCATGGCAGATTTACGAGTCCTGCATTTGGGTACAGCAAATCCAAAGACACTTCTTCACTTAAAAGGCGTTGTATCAGAAACTCCTAATTTTTGGTTTAGTGCTTTTCTGAATTTAGACCTTAACTACGTATTTCAGCATTAAATTTTTGTACCTACTGAGTGATTTTCAAATTCAGATGGTGGAAAAAACATGAATGTGAAATTCTGGCTGAAAAACTGCCCCGCCTAAAGTAATTATGTGGTCAGGTCATGACTTGGAATATCATAAATGTGTTTATTGTCATGTGTACTTAAACAAAACTTCATTTGACGTTCTGAAATGCTCCCGTTACCACATTTTGAATCTCTGGAGTGAGGTACCAGATCCTTTCAGCACCTGCAGAAGTTAAACAGGAGTTGGCTGTGCAGGTGGTAATTAAAATTTTACAGCTTTAAAATGCTTTTGAGAAATTTTATATGCTTATTCCTGCAAAACTTCTGTAAGGTTAGTGCAATCGTTGTGCACTCCTCCCTTGGCTGTTGCAAGATAATAGCCTGTTGTTCTCTGAACTTCACTCTGTGAAATTATTTATTTGGGGCTGGGTGTGTTGTGATTCATACAACTGAAAATCAGTGGTAAGCAGAGAAGGCTTGGGGCAGGGCTCTAGAGCCAAGTGCAGTCCAGGCCCCTCTAATTTGCTCATATTTGTATTTTAGGACTTCACAAAAGTATCAGTAATTAAATTTATTGAAAATCTGGCCTAATATTGCTCTGAGGGTTCTGAAGTGTTCTTTTGTTCCACTTAGACATCCTTCAGTCAACCTCTTTTTCCTTCCTCTTTGAAGGATATCATTCCTTTTGGCAATAACCCTGTGTTCCGTTACCTGTTTGGCTGGATGGTTCCCCCAAAAATCTCTCTGCTGAAGCTCACCCAAGGAGAAGCCATTCGAAAGCTGTACGAGCAGCACCACGTTGTGCAGGACATGTTGGTGCCAATGAAGAGCCTTGAAAAGTCCATCCAGACCTTCCACGTTGACCTTAATGTAAGAACACATCTTCTTAGAACGCGGCAAGTCTTGGGTTGTTTGTGATAAGAGCTGTGCCTGTTGATCTTAAGACATGATATCCTGCTTGTGCAGGAGGTCAGTGTTGTGTCCTGGGGGGTGCTGTGCTTTGTGAGTCCATGATGCAAGGCTGCAGCCGAAATAAACACAGCTTTCTGAAAAATAGAAGAATTAAATAAAAGAGTCAAATCTTTAGTAGAAGCCAACACTTCTAAAAGGTTTTATCACTTACTAAAATTTGAACTGATCTGCACCTAAAATGATTGGTGGTCTCACTAAACACCAGCTGTGGAGATTCATTTCCCTTTCTTGATTTTTATTTCTGGATTGATTTTAGTTAGTGGAGAATTTCAATTCTGACAATTTTAATTTTGGACTGACCTGGAAAAGAAAACACTTCCTTCTCTTTTTGTTCAGAATGTTTATTCACTTCTTGCTATGAGATCGGGGTGGTTCGTTCGTGGATTTTTTTTTTCCTTTTAATGTCAAATATTTAAGGGGAGGAGATTGTAATTTTAGGAGGACATTTTCAATCCATTTGTGTTATGGTCATTAAAAGGTCCAGCTAAAAACAACTCCAGGACAGCTGGGAAGGAAGAGCTGAAAGCAAGGGTTTCAGTCCCAGATTGGGAAGAAGTTCTCTTAAGTCTTCATTTTGTCTCATTTATTAAAGAGCTTAAAGGATGATTGTGTTCAGAAATAAGTGATAAAGTGTTTTTGTGCCCCTGCAGGTGTACCCTATTTGGTTATGTCCTTTCATATTGCCCAACAATCCTGGTATGGTCCATCCCAAAGGAGATGAACCCGAACTCTACGTGGACATAGGAGCTTATGGAGAGCCCAAAAGCAAACAATTTGAAGCCAGGGCTTCAATGAGGCAAATGGAAAAGTTTGTAAGAAGTGTGCACGGGTAAGGACCCCACTCCTCAGAACAGTAATAATTTCATGTAATTCACACCCATGTGGTTTAGTCAGTTATTTATCCCACGGAACTTTAATATTGCAATAATTTAACAGCCACAGTAATTGAAAACTAATTTAAATTTCTGATTTTGGTGAGTTTTAAATACGATTTCACTTTATTATTTGATTGCAAAACCAGCCAAATGAAAGCACACGCTGGCTGAAGTTCTTGCAGTGTAGCTGGGAGCTGGGTGACTTCAGGTCACCTTTCAGCTCCAGGCTGCTCTGGGAGTAGAGTCTGCTGCTACAGGATACATCCTTGGAATACATCATTCAGGAATCCCAAAAGTTTGGACAGCTTCCCTGCTTGCCCTTGGGACTGTTCTCCCTGCAGTCCTTGCAGCATCACGTGGCGGCTCTGCCCCATCCTTGCCCCAGGATGTCCTTGCCCAGGGGGCCAGCCTTGCCTGTCCCCACAGTCAGTCCCTGTGTGCTGGTGGCATTCTTTCCTCCCTCAAAACTTGTGCTCCAGAGCTTCCTTTTCCCTGCCTCGGTTCCTATTACACAGGACCACAGTGGGCGTGAGGCATGTGCCCACCATCTGTCACGGACTCGAGCCAGCCTAATTTGCTGGAGCAGTGTCAGTGGAGAAGCAGCCACAGGCTGGTTTCTCAGGAACAAAAAAGCAACTACACGGTATTTTTTACACCATTAGTGTAATTTATCCCCATTTCTGTTTTGACCTACTTCTCAGTCTAACAGTGATCGTGTCCCATGTGGCTGAGCAATAATGGCAAGGCTGCTTCGAGATGATTTGGGGACTGCAAATGACTTTGAGCTGCAAGAAGTGATTTGCCAGAGAACAAAGCAACCCAAAGTAAATTTTAAGCTTTTTTTTTTTTTTCATTAACTTGAAATTAAGCTTTTAATTTAAAACTCTTTACTGACAAAGTTTGGTCTGTTTTCTACCTGTCACTGGGAAATGAATAATGGAGAAATGCTTAATCTTCCAGTTTCGTAATCACACAAAACAATAGAGCTTTTATGTTAGCTTGTGTTTTGCTGCTGTACTCTGATGGTAGCTGCAGTTTAGAGAGCACACTATGGAAGTGAGGAAGAGTCCACAGCTAAAGAAGGATTTAATTTGTCAATGGACCTTTGTTACACCATGCTTTGTTTACACTATGAATTTATCTTCTTGGCCTGGTCTCATTTGGTGGTGTCTTGCCTTCCTAGTTCTGTTCTCAGTGTCCAAAGAAATGAAAATGTCAAAGGATGTATTGTTACATCTGTCTTGAATGGATATTGTAATGCAGGCAAATATGAGATGCTGTGACTGTACCTCCATGGATCCTAAGAAAACAGGCAGAAAAAAAAATACTAAATCCACAAAACATAATTGGCTGAGTGTCCCAGCATAATCCATGTGAGCAATTGTATTTGCTTGTTTTTAAAAACCATTGTTGATGTTTTTGTTTTGTTAAATATTTGCTATTCATAGCTTGCTCTGAATTTTTTTTTTAATATTCTAGATCAAATCTTGTGGCTCAATTACTACTGAATCTCTGTCTCTTCTTTTTCCCTTCTCTCCAGTTTCCAGATGCTGTATGCAGATTGTTACATGACCCGTGAGGAGTTCTGGGATATGTTTGATGGCTCATTGTACCACAAGCTGAGGGAGCAGATGAATTGCAAGGATGCCTTTCCAGAAGTGTATGACAAAATCTGCAAAGCTGCAAGGCACTGAGCCTGGCTGAGCTCACCAAGCAATCAGGGAAAGAGGAGTTTACCTATAGCTAGTCAGTATATCCTTTAAAAAAAAAAAAGCTTTATTGCTCTCCAAATAAGCTCATTCTTATTGATGTTTAAAGGTATGAATTCCTGCTTTACACGTTTATCTTTAGTATTTCTTCGTATGTTTTAAAACCAGTTTTCCAAACTCAGAGTGATTGTTTTTAAGGAATCTGAAGTGCTAGCCTTTGTATCTAATGTAGTGACATAGGTGAGTTCACCTATTTCCAAGCAGAAGACAAATAATGGGAATATGGATGAAGACACTGGAGCTGTGTACCACAGCTATATTTAACACGACTTCTGAAAACGGGGAGGGAGGGCTCAGAAATAGGTGCCAAAGCTGAACACGTTGTCTAATTAATCATGTTGTTAAAAACATTTGCCTCCAGTCAGTATCCTGTAGAGCAGCTCCGTGGTGGCTCATCCACATTCCATCATCCTCCGGCTGCGTGGTGCTGGTGCTGCGCTGCTCGGCTTGTCCTGCACGGCAGCTGAGCTCCCCAGCCCTGGCTTCTGCTGGAAAACTGAGCACTGAGGTGTGAAGAAGATGCTTTTTACTTGTGCCTATCAGATTTGTACTGATTTTTGATTATGAAGTGCGAATGGATGTAGGTTTTTAGGTATTTTGTAGTTGGCCAACAGTGCATTGGTTTTTTTTTTGCCCCAAAGTATCAATGTTCTGGCTTTGTAGACCACTGAAAAAAGAAAAATTGCTGCTATTTCATATAGCCAAATTTTAATTTCTTTGTGGGTCTGTTTATTTGGGGGGTTTTTTTGGGTTTGTGTTTTTTGGGGGTTTTTTGGTTGTGGCTTAATTTTAGTGCCTTATAAGTACTCAGTTGGAGGAAGATATGGCTTATCTCAGACTGTTCTGTCCTGGCCTGTAGGAGAAGGAAGCGAAGGCTGCGTTTGTAGGAGGTTTGTTAGAGCGAGTGGCTGTGGATAAGAACTCCTGATGGAAATCTTGATGCACACAGGCTTCGGTTCTGACTCGAGTGACATTTTTGCTTTTCATTTTAGCTGGGTTAGGTTGATAGGCTTTGTAAAAGGACTGTTTCAGTCACCTGGAGAGGAAATAGCAGCAAGTACTGTTAGTTCCCTCTTCTGCTGCTCGCAGGTGAAAATGGCACAGTCACGGACTTGATACAGTTGAGTGTAGAAGTGTGGAAATGTTCTGACCCTGTAGCCAGAATCAGGGTTCCAAACCAAGCCTGTGTCTTGGCCAAGCAGTACTGAAAATTGTTACTTGAAACCTTACTGAGCCTGAGGGAAAAGAAAGCAGTTTTCTTGAGGCTTGTGTAGGGGGTAACACGGAGAACTTCTCAAACAGTTACCAGTGGGAGGTGTAATTTTATTATGCGTGCTAAACCAATGATTTTATTTATTGATAGATGGATGTTTAAGGTCCAGATGAAACCAATGATAAAGCAGTAGCAGGAATAAGCTTGGGCTGTAACTCAGCGATGCACACGGTGTGCGAGTAAGGTACCCCCTCAAATCCTGCGCAGGGGCAGCTTTCCATGGGGAGACACAGCCAGTGCAGAGTGCCCTCAGTGCTGCCCGAGCCCTGGAGCTGTGTCAGTGATCCAGGAGTGTCTGCCACGCCTCCTGGCTGCACCAGGGGTACACAGGAAGGCACGTGTTGATTCTCAGGGTGTGACCTGCCTTCCTGCCCCTACGAGGGAGTTGTCCCTGGGGTGAAGCTACGATTTAGCCCAGCGCTTGTATGATAGTCTGCACAGAGCAAGTAATGGTTTGGTTAGCTTTGAAAGGGCAATGTTAAAAACAGCTAGAGGATATGCAAATACTTCTACTTAGGCTGTGTTTCACTTATGTACTGATGATCTTTAGGTATGCACTGTGTTTGTTTTTTCACTCCTTAATTTATTGGCAAACTTTGTATGCCGTGACTGGGTACTGCACTGTATCAGTCACACACGTGCACACACATCATTGCTGTTGCTCTTGGTTTTTGGTTGTATGGGCTGTTGAAAATAAAGCTCTGGCCGGCGTACTGTTCCAAGGGGTGTCTTTTAATGAGTGATTGCTTGCTTTTCAACAGCTGTTTGTCATTTTCTCTCGTGCTTCTTGTGTCGTTCCACATGGCCAGCGATTACTGAGAAAAGTCTGGGTAAGAGACCCAAGGCATTGTGAGGGAGGTGGTGGGAGGTGATGTTTGTAGGAATGTCTTTGAAGTCTGTGAGCCTTCGCTTATCTTTGCCCCAAGACACACCTGCAATAAAAGAAACACCTCAGAGCTGAGCCTTTAACCCTTCAGTTATGCCCCGCTAGCTGCACACAGCCTCATGATGCCAATGATCCTGATTTTTTTTTAATCCCCCCTGCACCTCATTCTTTCCCTGTGACATTTTATCCAAGGAGGACAACCCTCCATTTTGGATTGAGGTGCTATCCATTGACATGGGTGGTTACTTCATCTTTCTCATTTCATGCTAATAAATCTAATCCCTGTCTTGAATGAGCAGCCAAAAGTGACAGTGAAGACTCAGTGCACTCTTCAGCCTGAGGAGTTTCACACCCACCTCTTCTGTCTCCTGGCTAAATGCCTTCATGGCAGTTCGGTAGGCTCAGTGGGAGGTGTTCCTGCCCCTCCCCTGATCACAGCTGGTACACCCTTCTCCCATTGCTCTTTTCCCAGGGAGAAGCTGCCAGGCTCTCTCCTGAGAGCCAGGCTGCCAAGTGCCTCAGCCCTGCTGAAGCTGCAGTTCAGGTGCCAAAGCCCTGCGTTGCTTTAATCTCGCACTCTGTGCTGGCCTTGGCTTAGGCTGCATTTCACAACCCTCCTGTGTTGCCCCAGCAGCATTTCTGTACCCTCCCTCACGAACATCAGTGCTCAGGCATTTCCTTTCATTTCAGAGACCTCCTCCGTGGGAACAATAGTCAGGATTTCCTTAAATCACTGCAGTTTTACCTGTGTTCCATTATCTCCCCCCACGAAATGATAATTGCAGATTAATTAGCATACTTAATCAGCCACAACTAACATGTAATTACACCTAGATTTAATTATTCCTGTCTGGTGTAAACACTTATACAAGACCTGATAGAACTTAACTCTAGGAGAACCAGCTTGCTCCCAGTACATTTTTATGGCCAGCCTTCGCTGCTACTGACATTCTCTGCTCATCTCCATTGCCTCCAGGTTTTCACTCCCTGCTCTGCTTTGCTATGATAGCACTTTTTCAGACCCTGTTCTCTGTGGAGTTGTGGTGGACCTGGGGCTACTCAGGTGTGGTAACACCACCCATAACAGGTATGTGCGACTCCTGTAAATAGTAGCAGAGCTTGAAAGGATGTGTTTAACCCTGAGTGAGCTGTGTGTGCCACCACACCTTCCGTGGGAGGATGTGCAGGATCTGGCATCCTCTTCCTCATGTATGTGACTTCTCTAAAGTGCCAGCTGAAAATAGCTAATTACTGCTCAGTGGCAGTGTCACTGCCCCCCTTCTTTAAGTCACCGTGTTCGGCCAGGCAGAGGGAGGACAGGGAATCCTCTCTGTCACGCTTCCTGTCGGCCCTGTCTATCCCAGGCAGGGCATGGTACAACTCCAGCAGTTTCCTCTCTCTTTGTCCTTTGCTCCTGGGCCTGCCCAGGTCCCATCAGCCACTGCCGTGTGATTTGTAGGCTCCTGGCAGCTCCTGGCTGCTCCTGAGGTTCCCCCGGTTTGGGAAACGCCCCGTGCACCAGGCTGGTTGTGCCAGCACCAGAGCCACTCACCTCGGCAAGTGTTACAACAACAGCGGCCCTTCCTAACCCGAGGGAGCCCACACTGCAGGGGAGGGAGGAGAGGACGCAGTAACCAGTGAGAGGCCAGCCAGTCTCCAGGAGCAGTTCTGGCCACAGCAGGCCATAGAGAGTCGATTTCATCTCTGCAGGCTGGAGCACGCTCACCAGTCACCTACTGCCAGCTGCAGCGAAGGGCAGCAGTGTCACAACCTCCCCACTTAAGTGTAATCTGAAAGTTCCCCACCAATTACGAAGATGTCTTGACCTCTTTCAAGCTGCCTGTTCCTCACTCAGCTGGATAAAGGAGAGAAGCCATGTGGATTCCTGCTGTTCATCCCTAGCCAAGGTGGACTATGCATGACTAAAGCTTTCCCTGCCTGCTTTAAGCCCTTTAGGCTTTGTTCTGGTTCTCTGTGGGGAAGCTGCCAAGATGAATACAGCTCCAGGAATGGGTACTAAGGGAAGGGCTCCTACCCGCACTGGCTCTGCAATGCGCTGCTGCTGATGCTGCTAGAGGAAAAACTGGCTTTTAAGCAGCAGAGTATGACTTTTTTGAGGATACAAGGAACTCCTGGCACCTAAAAGGACACAAACTCATCTGCCCTCATCCATGAAGTGCATCCGCTTGCTTGTAGGTGAAACAGAGCAAAACTAATGGGAAGGGCTGTCCAAGCATCCTTTGAAAAGGGCAAAGGCCTGAGGATTCAGGCAGAGGTAATGTCACTGCTGAGCTCCTGCCAGGCTCACCTGCCTGCGGACAGTGTGTGCTCTGTGGTGGATGCTCAGTGCATCCCGTGCTTCCACCCCAGGGTGCTCCCAGCTTGAGCTGGGTATCCTGAACCATCCTGTGCAAGGAGCTGCTTCCCAGCAGGCACAGACCGTCTGGGAGATGAGAAGAGCTACATCAGTAAGTGCAGCTCTCCCCATGCATCCAGCTCTCAAGCTGGCTGCCCGTGTCCCCAGGACTGCCTGCAGCCACATGCTGGCAGCTCTGGTCCCCAAGGATCGCGGGGATGGTGGCAGCCCTTGCCATGGCAACCATCACCGTGGCACCCAGCATCTACATTCCCCGGGGAAGGTCCCCTCCCCTGTGCAGACAGGGCTGGAAAACAGCTGGGTCATGGCAGGGAAAAAACAAAGTGTGTCTGCTCAGGAGGAGCCATCTGAAAGCAGCCAAGGGTTACCCCCGGGAGGGAGTACCTGCACCTTGGGTAGCTGCCAGGGCGCAGGGGGTGTGGGGTGTGCAGTAATTTTATATCCCCCAGCAGCTCCCCAAGGGGCAAATCACAGCCAGGAGCTGTAACCACCACTCCACTGGGCATAAAAACATTGTCCAGCAGTTACAGTAATACCACTGGAGGGGATCCAATCCGTGAGCCAGCACTGTGGGGTCACAGACCCTACAAGCTGTGTAAGAGCACATCCATGGGCAGATGGGATGTGCCACCACTCTGTGCCAAGCCCAAACTGCAAATCCCCTGCAGGATGGAGAGAGGTTTGACCACTGAATGATGTGGCCTCTCACCTGCCTTGACTTCTCTTCCCCAGCCCTGGCCTGGTGGTACCTGGGGATGCTTCTGGAAAGGGAAAAACCATTTTCCACCGCCCCAGTGGCTACTCTCACACTGACCCCTTGATTGCTTTGGTGCTGTGCCAGGGACTGATTGAAGGCAGCTGCTATTGCCTGCTTGGTCTTTCATTTATCTTCTCCCCATCCTCAGCATTTTTCCTCCCGGAAATCCCTCGGGGCAAAGAGGGAGGCCCCAGACAGGAGCTGAGCCCCTCAGTCTCACCATGTGCAGGGCACACTCCTCTCAGGCCACGCGTTTGGCCCCGATGCCATAAATCAGCCCCAGCAAAGCAGCGGGTGAGCAGCTTGGTGAAAGGCTGCAGGGACAGCAGTACCTTTATTAGGTTCCCCCAGCACAGCTGGAAAAAATAAGGAGCCCAGACAGGCTTTCAGGCACATAACCCCCGAGCTGAGCCCCGCATTCAGTCCTGTCTGCTGATTTAATAAGAGATCAGCTTTCCCCACAGACCACGTCTCCTGTGTAGCCTTAAACCCTCCTGGTTAAAACACTGCCCCGGCGAATCAATCCAAGATGGATTTGTCCCTTTGATCAGCACAGCAGGTAATAAGTCACTGATGGAAGTGTGTTTCACTTCTCTGGCTCCAGCAATAGAAATGGAGACAACCCTCCCGTCCTGACCCGCCTGGTGCAAATCTCACAATTCCTGGGCAAGCCAGAGATGGACAAAGGGATTTGCAGTGTGGCTCTGGAGGTCCCGAGGGACACACAGCAGCACATGGGTGTCCAAGGTGTGAGCAAATTCCCTTCCCACGGGGATCCATCCTGATCCTCCAACCTCCGAGACAGCCACAGTGCCTGTCCCAAACAGCGTTTGCACTGCTTGTCTGACTGTGGTGACAAACATGCAGGGAGAATTAATTGCCTGACAAAACCAGTGAAGCCTGGCCTGGGAGGGAAGTTGCCACCTGGCAGCCAGGAAATCTTGGCCACATCCCAGCTCCAGCACTGAGCTGCTGAGGGACTCTGACAGGTCCCTCTGGGCACACAAGACGTTGAGTCACCTCGTAGAACTTGCTCAACTGTTTAATGACTTTAATGCTTCCAGATAATGTGGAGCATCGAAGATGTGCTCTTTAATCCCTTGCTTTTGCCCATTTCCAGCCCTCTGTAAACAGGAGTACACATGAGGACTTCACTTCATAGAAGAGCTGTGAAGATTTCTTCAAATCCCATTTTTAAACAAAATAAGGATTCATTCTTATTTCCCTATATTTAAACAGGATTATTTAACTCTTCATTGAAGTGCTGTCTCTTCCTCTAGTGGAGTACTTTACTGTGTGCTCAGAGTTGCTCTCAGAGATGTTCAACTCCCTCTGAGCTGAGGTAGGAGGCTGAAAAGCGCAGTGTGGAGGTGGTCACTGGGTGCCAGGCAATGTCTGTCTGCCAGGCGGGACTGGAGAAAGCTGGAATGAGGTAAGAAGGCTTTTGATCTCTCAGCCCTCCTTCAGGCACCCTCCCAGCGATTCTGCCCCTGAACACTCGGGACATGCTGCCCCAAGACTGAGCCTGGAAGGGGAAGCAGATGGGCTCATTGCTTTCAAGGACCCATTTTCTCCTGTCCTGGCTCTTTTTACTTTTTTCTACTGCTACATGAGGGTGGACACTGTGCAAGAACTGTTCCTGGTGGATGAAACTCCTGGGCCAAGCTGTGCAGTTTGACCTGGGTGATTCCATTCCCAAACTGCAGCTCCTCAGGACAAACAGAAAAACATTTGCCATTGAGTGCTTTGAGTAGGTCATTGAGCTTGACAGTGCAGCTCCACTGAGACCTTAGGGTGCCTCCTGCAGACGCAGCTTTGGGCAGGTGAGGCTGAACACGGAAACGCTGAGGCAGAGGTGGAGCAATGGGTTACGAAAGACAAGGAATTCCCAGCTGGTGCCTGCAGAGCTGAGGGCAGCCTGCCATAACCACATTCTGGACATGACCTGGCTGTCCAAAGCCATGACCAGAGGGCGAGGATGGAGCTGGTGAAGGTGCTGTTTGAGGTGATGAAGGTCAATTCTTCCACGAGCAGGATGGACAAGTGGTCACTGTCCCTCTGAGCCGGTGGCCAGCAGCAAGTTCCACTGTAGCAGTCTCTCCCAAAGAACCAGGACCTTCTCAGCTTCCCAAACCCTTGTTAATTAGTAAGGGACGCCCGAATCCCGATGGTGCCAGCCCTGTGTGGGCCCTGTCCCTGTCCCGGTGCCACCCACCCCCCCCATCCCGCTGAGCAACTCCTCCCGCCCGGCAGGTGGCGCCCGCCGCGCCCGCCGGAACCATAGAGAGCGGCGCGCACCGCCCACGTCCGCGTGTGTCCGCCCACGTGACAGGCCCCAGTGGCCGTGCCGGCGGGGCCGGGCGCGCGCCCCCGTGGGTGTAAGTGCGCGCGCGAGGGTGCGTGTGCACGTGTGAGTGTGCGCGTGTTCGCGTGTGTGTGTGTGCGTGTGCACGTGTGAGTGTGCGCGTGTTCACGTGTGTGCGTGTGCACGTGTGAGTGTGCGCTCAGGTGCCCCTGCGGCATTCCCGTGTGCCCATGACCGTGCAGGGGTGCCTGCGCATCCCGGGAGGTGTTCCCGTGTGTTGCACCCGGGTGCGTGTGCAGCCACGCGTGTGTGCGGGTGTGCCCGTGCAGCACTCGGGTGGGCTGGGGTGCGTGGATGCCGGGAAGCCGCGCAGGTGTGTACACCTGGGTGCGCGTGCCCGTGCGTGTAGGTGTGCAGGCGTGCCTGTGCAGCATTCGCGTGTCCATGCAGGGGTGCCTGTATGTCCCGGAGAGTGTTCGGGCGTGTGCCCCCAGGCGTGTGTGGGTACGTGTGAGCTCTGGCGCACACGCGTGGGTGTCAGGGTGGCCGCAGACTCCGCGCTGTGCTCCCGCTGTGCGGTCAGTGCTGACCCCTGCTCTGTCCCGCTCTCGCTCCGCAGGGCCCTCTCCGTCTCCGCCATGGAGGCCTTGCTGAGGAGGTGCCGTCTCCCGGCGCTGGGCGCCCACCAGCGCGGCATCAGGGCTCGGCATGGTGGCACCCCGGGCAGGGCCCGGCGCCTGCTGCTCTCGCAGCTCTTCCAGCCGCTGGCCCTGCCCATGGGCGGCAAGGCAGGGTCCGAGGGCCGGCCCGGGGAGCCCACCTGCCGCAGCCAGCGGCTGATGCTGCAGGCGGGGCTTATCCACCCCACCAGCCCCGGCTGCTACTGCTACCTGCCGCCCACCGTCCGCGCCATGGAGAAGCTGATCAAGGTGATGGACGAGGAGATGCAGGCCGTGGGCGGGCAGAAGCTGAACCTGCCCAGCCTGTGCTCAGCGGAGCTGTGGCGTGCCAGCGGCCGCTGGGACCAGATGGGGCCGGAGCTTTTCCGGCTGCTGGATCGGCACGACCACAGCTACTGCCTGGGCCCCACGCACGAGGAGGTGGTGACGGAGCTGGTGGCCTCGCAGAGCGGCCTGTCCTACAAGCAGCTCCCGCTGCGCCTCTACCAGATCACCAGGAAGTTCCGGGACGAGCCCAAGCCCCGCTTCGGTTTGCTGCGCAGCCGGGAGTTCTACATGAAGGACATGTACACCTTCGACGCCTCCGAGGAGGCGGCCCGGCACACCTACGAGCAGGTGTGTGATGCCTACTGCAGCCTCTTCACCCGCCTGGGGCTGCCCTTCGTCAAGGTGCAGGCGGCCACGGGCAGCATCGGCGGCACCACGTCCCACGAGTTCCAGCTCCCGGCAGACGTCGGCGAGGACAGGCTGGTGCTGTGCCCTCAGGGACATTTCGCGGCCAACGTGGAGACGCTAAACGGGGAGCAAACCTCGTGCCCCGCATGCGGGGAGAAACTCACCGAGACCAAAGGGATCGAGGTGGGGCACACGTTTTACCTGGGCACCAAGTACTCCTCCGTCGCCAACGCCGTCT
>VZRQ01004003.1:466487-492683 GCA_013397975.1 Machaerirhynchus nigripectus | reverse complement strand
CAGGGCGCTGTGTGAGTGTGTCCGTCCGCCCGTCCGCAGGAGCTGGAGGCCATCCCCATGTTCATGAAGCGCTGCCCGGCCGAGATCGACGCGGCGCGGCAGCCCGAGCTCGCCTGCCTGCAGTCGCTGCTGTTCGACGAGGAGCAGAGCCCCGCAGGTGCGCGCCGGCCGGGCTGGGGCTCGGGGGGTCCCCGCTCCCGCCCTGACCCCGCTGCGTCCCCGCAGAGCTGGCCAGGATGTACAGGAACGAAGGGAACGAGTACTTCAAGGAGAAGGACTACGGGAGAGCGGTGGCCGCCTACTCGGAGGGGCTGCGGAGGCGGTGCGGGGACGCCGAGCTGGACGCGGTGCTGCTCACGAACCGGGGGGCCGCACATTTCCACTTGGGTAAGGGGCCTCTGACTTCCCGGGAGCGCGGCTCCGCGCCCCAGAGCTGCTGGTTTTACCCCCGTTTGGGGTTTCCTTTCTGTTTGTTTTGGTTTTGTGATGCGGCAGAGTAAGTAGTTTATTCAGGAGGAGGCTCCTTGAACCCTGAAGACCTGGCTCACCTCAGCACCTGGCCGAGGGCAGGGTTTGTGCTCTGCTCCTTCCAGCTGTTGCCTGCTGCTCGAGCCTTGGCTCCGGGACAGGGCAAAACCAGTGGGTTTTAGAATCATAGAATGGTTTGGGTCGGAAGGGACCTTTAAAGGCCGTCTGGTCCAACCCCTCTGCAATGAGCAGCGACATCTTCAGCTAAGCAAGTTTGTTCAGAGCCCTGTCCAACCTGGCCTTGAGTGTTTCCAGGGATGGGGCTCCTACCACCTCTCTGGACAACTTCTGCCAGTGCCTCACCACCCTCACTGTGAAAAATTCCTTCCTTATATCTAGTGTGAGTCTACCCTCATTTAGTTTAAAACCATCACTTGATAATGGAGTTGTTTACCAACCTTATTAATTCTGTGATTCTCTTACAGCTACCACCGTCCTACCAGCAGCATCCATGCAGCAGGGAAGGTGTTCTGGGCCTTTCAGTGCTGCTCTGTGTTGCAGTAGGGAGGTGCTTTGCTCACACCATGTTATTTACCTCTCACCTGTATGACTGATCCCTGTCCTTTCACTTCTTGCTCGTAGTTTGCTCTTTTTTTGCCCTCCTCTCACCTCGCTGTGAGTGTAGAAACAGTGAATTGTAGGGTCTCTGCGTAAACTATTTTGTCACCTTGGAGTCTGGTTGGTTTTTAAACACAAGTGAAAGGTTCTGAGCACTTTTGCTTGCTTTACAGGTAACTACCGTTCTGCTCTCAATGACGCCATCCAAGCCAAAAAGCTGAAGCCCACCCATCTCAAAGCCATCGTAAGAGGTGAGAGTTAAAGCTCCTGTTTCTGCATGGAGCACAAGGGGCATCCTTCCCAAACACGTGGCTCATGTTAACTTTACTGATTGTGCTGTTATTGTTACCAGCCCTGAAACAGGCTGTTGTTACAGGTTGCTTTGTTTCCTCGAGTGTTTCTGGGTGTTTAATAATTGTGTTTATAAAGCTTAAATTACTGTGAGTGGGCATCGTACTTTGTTTCTGGGCAGAATTCATTTCAGAAAGGGAAAGCAGTTACTGGAGGAGATCACTCGTTTTGTTCTTGCTGTTTCTCCCCAAAACAGAGCTCTGCCTTTTGCTTTGAATTTTCAATCAAAATATCCTTTTGTTCTTCATCATCTCTATCTGTCAGAGGCACTGGACCTGTTTCTGTAGAGTACAGCATAGCTTTTCCTGTTTTCCACTATACTGTTTTTTGGGGCCTGTTCTTTTTTCCCCACTCCCTAGAAATCCCCCTTTTATTTTTCCTAACAAGACAGACACTGAAATGTTAATTACAATGATAAAGCTTCGCTTGTGGCAGACACTTTCAGCAGAATTCTGCTGATTTCTGTATCTAAGTGATACAAGAACTGATGAAATATTTTAGATTTTCTTCTCAGCTGACCTGCTGGAAGTCTCTGGTTGAACAAGAGCACGCAAGACAGAGAAGTTCAGTGCAAAAGCACCAGGCCTAACACTGTCTTTATAACCACCACTCTGTGTAGTAGTTGTACACTGACTCCAGCACTAGAAACTTACAATATTAATCCTTCCAGGAGCTCTCTGTCACATGGAGCTAAAGAATTTCTCGGAAGCGATAGCATGGTGTGAGGAAGGCTTGCAAATAGACTCAAAAGAGAAAAAGCTTGTGGAAATGAGAGCTAAAGCTGACAAATTAAAGGTAAGTATTAAAGCAGCCTGGCATCTGCAGTGCTCGTCTCTTTGGGATCCTTGGAGGGAGAGTGCTTCCTCCAGGTGTGCAGTGTGATGTCCCCAGACAGGGCTGAGTGGTGGTTCCTTGTGTTGTGTGTTGGGATGTGCAGGGGAAGGAGCTGGAGGGGACCTTCCTGGGGGTCCAAACTGGTTTCTCCACCCATTGCCAGGGAAGAGCAGTGCTGGGCACTGACTTGCTCTGTGTGACCGTGGTGCCTCCCTCTCTTACCTGTAGCGAACTCAGGAGCGGGATGCAAGGAAAGCAAAGGTGATGGAGAGGAAAGAGCAGTGTCAAAAGGAAATTTTGCTTGCAGCAATAAAGGTGAGTCGCTGAGAAGGAGCTGTTTTTGTGTGGTTTGGGGTTTTTTTAAGAGCTCTCTCGTTTGTCTGTAAAAGTTTGTTCCCATACGTTGGCTTTTGAGGGCTAGAGCCAAAAAAAAATTAGTTAAAACGATGGTTCTCCAGAACTGCATGGCCCTAACCCCAGCTCCCAGGTTTCTCTGTTTCAGGTAACAACTAATGCAAAATAGAGACCCAGTGTTAGGAGATGGGCTGAGCTTTGTGAGTGCTCTGGCTGCTGGGCTGTAGCATCACATCAGCCCAGTGAACCTTTGCTGCCCACAGGCAGTAATTCTGTGGAAGAACAGAAGATAACCAGTCAGCAGGGTAGAGGAGGGAATCAATCCTGGATCCTCTCCTTCCTCAGTGAATGTTTGGGTTACGTTAAAATATTTTGGCCTCTTACACACGGTCAGATCTCTTCTGCTGTTATCTTTCCGAGGAATGGAGTGAGCTCTCTTCAGGTCTCTGAAAGAGCAGGTGTTCTCAGGAGCTGGGGTATGTAGTTGCACCCTGGAGTGATGCCTGCTAGGCCCCAGAGAAAAGGATTTTAGAGGCATCCCTATCCACACGTTTTCTCAGGCTCTTCTCTCCACGTGTGGGCTCCTCTGGATTCCCACCTCTCCTCATCCTTTCCATGAGGAGTTCGGGTACCTGGCTGAGGTTCTGGATTCTAACTGGAAGACCAGTCACCTGAGTCTGATACTGTGGGAAAGCTTTGGATGGCGTGTTTAGGAGCTGGCTCTTCAACAGGAACAACATAATTTGATGGCTAATTTTTTGTTCTTACTCTCCCCAGCATAACTCTTCGATTTTTAGTTGGTTTTTGGTTTTTTTCCCTCCCTCCCCTCCAGGAAAGAAATATCAAGCTGGTCCTTGAGCCGTCAGATGAAGAAGAGGAAGTGTCAGATGGCCTGGCTGAGATATCCTTGGATGGCTTCCACTCTGACAGTGCCACGGGGGCAAAGGTGCACTTAGATGCTGATGGCAGCCTGAACTGGCCTGTCCTCTTCCTGTACCCTGAGCATGAGCAGACAGATTTCACTGTGGCTTTTCATGAGAACTCCAGGTAAATGCACTGCCAGCAGCGTTCTTGCATAGAGGAGGTGTTTGAGCAAGTGAGAACGGGCAGCAAGTGAAACACTGGCATGCTGGTGAAGCACTTCCAGATTTCTAATGGCACAGCTGACCCTGCTTTTGAGCAGGAGGCTGCACTAGGTGACCTCCTGAGGTCCTCTCCAACCTCAGTTACTCTGTGATTTACATGAATTTATAGTGCAGACAAACACATTTAGCCAGGGTGACTAGAGGGGCTTGCAGTGCCAGCTCAGACCAGTAATTAATTAGTGGCCAGGGATACCTGTGACCCGTCCACACGTGTGGATTTTAGAGATTCATTAAGGTGCTGTTTCAAAGCCCTCCGAGTACGGGGTCTCAGAAAAAAAATATTAAACTTAAAAATTATAAAAAGTTTCCAAAGGGGGCCTCTGCTAACCAGCAGTGACCCCAAAGTTCTCCTCAGGGCTTTCATCAGATGTGACTGAAGTGCTGCAGGCCTTTCAGACTGTGAGTGACTGGCAAGATGGGAGTTTCCTTGATGTTAACCTCATTTTCTGATCTTGTAGGGTTAGACAGACTTGGAATTTGTAACTTTTTCTTTGTTGGAAGACATATTCCTCAGATCTGTTACTAAGTTTAGCACTTAAAATTACAGTGCAAGCAGGTTAGTAAAGTTGTAGTGCTTTTATGGTAGTGTTCACTGTGCCTTTTTGTGACTAAAGGACGTGGAAATGGATTTTTAGAACAAACTGGCCTCCAACACTCCTCAAGTACCAAAACAAAGAAGCCTGTGACACACAAACATATTCTCATCACTCTGATCTGGTGAAGCATGGGACTGTGTCAGAGGAAAATCCATTTTAGATAAAATGCAGGGTGTTTATTTTGACGTTGTTTTCAGTGCAAAAACGCAAAGTTAAAAATAATTTGTTGTTGCACTGCTCAAGTTTGAAGCCAATAACCTGAGTTACAGCAGGGCCTTGGACTCCTTGGGGAAGTGACGAGTTTGAAGGGAAGGAACTGTTGGTGATCTAAACTTACTTCCAAGTCTGATGTTTAATTTGCTAATGTATTTTTGCCATCATTCAAATGCAACTGTACGAGTTACTGAAGCTGAGCACTTTGTCCAAGCTCACCAAGTGTATTTTGGCTTTTAGGTTTATTGATCATTTAACGGTGATGTTTGCTGAGTTACCTCCTTGGGATTTAGAAAAAAAATACCTTCCCAACAATCTTGAGGTGAGAAGTTTGACTTTCCTTCAGTTTCAGGGTTGTTGTGTTGTGGGTTTTTTTTATTTCTGGAGTGAGAAAGTGCACAGCTCTGAGGGGATGAAAGTGTTGGCATCTGTTTACTATGCACAGATGTGAAACAAGAGAGAGCTACCCTCACTTATGAACTCAACTATTGCCCATGTGAGCTGACAGAATTCACTTATGAAAATGAAATATGTCTTCCACTTATGTTGTATTTAACAGAAGTTATTTATAGATATCGCTTGGATCCCATCTTTGTAACAATAATTAAGATTTAGACCATCAAGCTGATAGGTTGCCTGGTTTTTTAACTGCATTGTGGAGTTGCTCAATACAAGTAAGAAAATACTATTTAAAAAATAGTTTCTTTTCAGAACTAAGTGGAGTTACTTAAGCACATAATCATATCAAGATAATATATCTCTACTACCACTTCAGCAGAGGTGGGTTGTGAGTTGGTTGTGGCTCCAGCAGCTTTTGAGATTTTTTCTGAAATTGTACATAGAAGGATACAGTTGTTTATTTTTCATTTTCCACTTCAGTGTCATCTGTGCCAGGCAGCAGCACAACCCTGTGTACAGTGAGCAGACAGGTCCAGAAGGACAGTGGCTGTGTACTTTTCCAGGTTAAAACCTCTGTGTATTTACAGTCTAAGGCACCGTTGCTGGATTTTAATCCCTTAAATCAACGCTATTTTGTTCAAATACCTCTAAACCCGCTCAGTTTATCTCATAATATTGCTGCATTTCCCCTGCTGAAAAGCAGCCCTTAGATTTGGATTGGTTGCCTGTAAAGCATGGGAACAGCCAGTGTATTTTGCCTTCCTGCTGCCACTGCCAGGAGAACCTAAGCTGCTTTATACAGGGAAAACTTGGAATTCACACAATTTCTGCATCCAACAGTCAGGTCGAGCCACAGAGGTTTGCTAAACCCCCAGCTGATAATGGTGTGCTGTTGCTGGGCTTTCAGCAGCTCACTACTTCCCTTCACGTACCTTAGGCTTTTAATAACCCCCCCCAATTTTTTTTCCAGCTCTATTTTGAAGACGAAGAAAGAGAAGAAATGTATGAGGTGAACCCAGAACACACATTGCTACAAGTGCTGCAGCATGAAAGGTGAGGCTTCACTTGTCTGTGTCCACGGGAAAAAAGGCAAAAAGTATGAGCTTTAAGTCCAGTTTGTTCTTAAACTCTTCTAACTCTTCTCTGACTTAATAGTCCTACCTCTTGAAGGTATAAAGCTGCAAGGATTTTGTGCCTGGCTTTAGCAACTTAGGTATGTTCTCCCCAAAAAAAATGAACAACTCTTTCCAGGACCAGGATGGAGGTGGTAAAGGGAGCTGGGCACAGCTGAGCAGCACAGAAGGGCTATTCCACATTCCACCTGCACGGTACTACTTTAAAAACAAAAAAAAGGGAAAACAGGCAGCAGCCTATACAGAGCATGTTGAAGGTTAACAATGCTCTGGCTGTTCATACTGCTGCGTGAGCAGCCCCTGGCGCAGCACACAGCGCTGTTCCCCTCTGAAACTGCCTTTAAAGTGTTGTGCTGTTACTGAGAGAGAAGAATTTGCTGTTTGTGAAGCCAGAAAGTTTCTGTACAGCCTGTGCTGCTGAGTTGCAGCATCTCGCAGCTGGCTGGAGCTGCTGCACGGCGCGGGGGGCGTGGCGTGTCGCAGTGGGAGCGGGATCTCCCTCACTCCATAAAACTCAGCAGTGTCCACAAGCCCTCAGATTTCAGGCTGTAAGGGCAGTCGCAAAAGAACCCTCCTTGCCGAGGGAGACTAGCAGCTGCCTTAATTAAAAGAAGCTGTTGGGAGACGGGTTGATTCATAAAACACTCCTCCTCAGATGTGCTTAGCCCCGGCGCCAAGAGGCTCTGCTAATCAGCACAAAAGCTCCTCACCAGCCTTTCTTCATGGAGCTGGGCAGAAGTCACTTGCTTTGCAGGACACTGGGCCAGCTACAAGGAAGCCAAGGATTCCTTTTAATCTTTGCAGGTATTTTGTAAAGGCCGGGACCCCGACAGTTTTGGTGTTTGCCAAGCGTTCTCCTTTCTCTAAGAAATACTTCTCTGGCAAGAAGGTGCATCGACTGTAACGGGCAAGAAAGAAACAAGGAATCCTGGGCAAGAGGCTGCTGTTTGTTAGCCCAGCTCCAGGCTGCAAACTTCTGCTTGAACAGAAATACCTTGCACTCTTCAGGGGAGGAAAATAATCTTGGCACACAGGGAAAGTTCCAGGGGAGCAGCATAGGAGAACGAAGGGGAGAACATGAGGGGATTATTTGTTTAAAAGGAAACCCAGCTGACTTGCAGAAGGTCTCCTCTATGATGGGCTGCATGTGGTTTTGAAATAAACCTGAAGCTGTGCCAAACACTGGCTGTGGTTGCAGTAGCAGCAGCTGGGAATGTACTTCCTCACCTGAGAAGAATCACAGATCTTCTCGGAGGTGGGCTGTCGTGGCTGGGGTTTAACAGCAGTGGCCTGGAGAGATGCCTGCCTGTTGCAGCAGGGTGGATGCAGTCAGGTTCCTGCCTGGGACTCAGCAGCTGCTGTTTTGTCACTGCTTGGCTGTGCTGCTGGCCAGGGTACAGCAGAGCTCTTTGTGTGGAGCAGTGTTTAAATGACCCTTTTGATACCTTACCGGTGTTCCTACAGAAGCTGCAATAAACACGGCTGTTTTAACTAGACTGACTTCTGCTTCATGAATGAGACAAACCTTCTCACCTTGTGAAATACAAGAGAATGACAGACACTGGTTGTAAACCCCAACATAACAACCTTATCCATTACATTAACTGGTGCAGCCAGCATACAGGGTCTTCTGCGCTTCTGTATTACCTTTTGGCTTTTAATTAGAAATTATTCTCAGTCTCTCGTTTCTTTCTCTTCTGCAGCCTCTCTGTGACTGCAGGAATACACTGCAGCTTTAGGCACAGCTAATGCACGGGGCATTAGAAAGCTGTTCAGCCATAAAACGCTCCTGCTTCGCTCATGGAGGCTGGCTGCAGACAGCTCTAGAGAAAACATTTCCATTTCGCTATTCCTAAATTTCTGCACCGTGCACACATACAGCAAGAGTGTCTCCACCTGAGGATGCTGCAGTTTAATGTCCGAAGTTCACGGGTGCTTTACAGCAAGGCGGCAGGGGCTGGGCTCTGGCCAGCCATACCCTGGCAGCGTCCTGCCCTCAGAGGGCAGAGAGCCGGGCAGCCAGGTGGCACAGGCTCAGCCCGTTGCACACGATGCAGCAGAGGTTGCAGAGGGAGGACAGAGCGTGGTAGAGGGCGAAGCGCCGGGCCAGCTGCCTGTAGCTGGGGTTGGAGGCTCGGAGCCGCCCGCGGGGCTCGCTGGCCGCCAGCCCCACCTCCTGGCCCAGCCCCTGGCTGCGCTCCACCAGGTGCAGCTCGGCCACGGTGTCGGAGGTGACCCGCCCGAACCACTGCGTGTTCAGCACGGAGGCGGCGATGCAGACGAAGAAGACGATGATCTGCGGGGGAGCAAAGCCCGCCGTGAGCATCCCCGCACGTGTGCTGGGTTAAATTTCTCCCCCAGCCCCCCCCCGGCTCGCTGCAATCTGGGTGATAACGTGCTGCTTTTAACCAGAGCCCACCGCGGATCTCCATCGTGGGCAAGCCAGCCTGAGCGGAGCAGAGGAAGGGGTTTGGGCTGTGGCCAGCTCGTGGTTGACAGGGGGAGGCTACCTGGGTCATGTGCTCCTCGCCGAGCCGCTCGCTGGGGTGGGACATGGCAAACAGGGTCAGGTTGAGGAAGGCACAGGTGGAGCTGATGTGGAAGTAGTAGGGGAAGAGCTCACGCTGGATGGAGCCGAAGGTGTGGCGAGGGAGGTGCCTGCTCATCACGAACCCTGCGAGGGCGAGAGCAGGTAAGTCCTGGGGCAAAGCCCCTTCCCCTGTGCCACCCCCCTGGGCAGAGAGCACGACAGAGCCCAACCTACCAGCCACGAAGGTCACCCAGACCTGCATTCCCCAGGAGGTGGACAGGAAAAGCAGGTGCAGCAGCTTGATGGTGTTGGAGGGCTGCGTGTCACTTGCCACGGCGTCCTGGATGGGGACAGGTCCCTCCATGTCAGCCAGGTCAGCCCGGAGCCGGCGCTGAGCTGTGGTTGCTGCTGTCACCTTGCTGCTCGCAGGGCAAATGCAGTTCAGGTTCACAAACCTGCTTACTCAGGAAAAGCTTTGGAGCTGGCACAGCCCCATTCCAGCCTCACCACCACACACCCGACTGGGCTGCAAAGCCGGTGATCAAACCCCTCGTATCTCGGGGGCAGGGCACTGCGTCAGCACCTGGGAACCAGCCGGTTTGGGTGGACTTTTGGCAAAGTCCAGCCGACGCCCCGACTGACCCCTGGCAGCAGGAACAAGCAGAAAGTCAATAAAAGGGGGAAGAGAAAAGCCCTGAAAAATACACCTGCCCACACTGTNTCAACAGCTTCTGCGCTGTTTAACCAAAAGCCTGGGGGCTCGGAGGAGCAGGGGACTCCCAGGCTCACCCCACAGCCCCAGACCCCGCACAGGAGCACGGGCAGCAGCGGGTGGAAGGAGGCTTTGAAGGACCTGCGTGATCCACAGCGAGGAGCGCTCTGAAAATTAATTAAAACAAAGCTTCTGGGAGTAGCCCATCAATAATGCTGCCTGGAGAACTCCTCCTCCTCCTCCCCTCGGCTGGGTGCCTCGGGGCATGAATTACAGCGGGGCTGGCCTTGAGAGAGACACTGCCGTCTAATTCCATCCCACTCCTGCAAAGCAGATAAATATACCCCGTATTGTGATATATTAGCTCCGTGTATTTATTCGGGCACCCATAAAATCAGGTCCTTAAACCTTCTCATGATGGCAGCGCACTGGAGAAGGCACCCACACCCAGCCTGGAGTGCTGGCCTGTAAATCCCCAGCTGTCTTCATGGCCTTTTCTTTCCCAAAAGCTTCTTGGCATTTTTGGGATGTTTCCCCTGCTCCATCCTCCAGCAGCCCTGCATGGCAGGGGCCCAGGGAAGGCAGCCGAGGTCCTTAGGTGGAGCTTTGTTCCCTGGATCATCGTGGGCAGGAAGGTGGTGATGGGCTCTGCCAGCAGCCAGCACACAGCCAAAGTCCCAGATCTGCCTCTCCAAGAGATTTGCCTCCATGCAGGAATTGGCAGCCAAGAGCACCAAGGTGTTTTCATGCAAAGAAGCTGCAGGTTGGAAGGCTGCTCAGAGCAGGGGGTAATTCCCTTTTTTTTTTTTTTTTTTTTTTTTTTAAGGGTTTAACAAANTTTGTAAGGGATTAAGCAAAACGGTGATTGCTGAATTGGTGCATTTGACGGGGAGGGCAAAGAAAGGGAAAGGCTGGTAAGGACAAGTCACCAGCAGGTCCTTGCTTCTCCGTGGGATGAAGCAGTGGAGATGGGCGCTCCAGGGATGCTCCAGTCCTGCTGTCCACGCCCCCGTGAGGGCCAGCAGATACTGCAGGGCTGCAGTTTTCTCCCAAAAGCACAAACCACATGGTGCCTCGCACCGCTGCAGCCCTTGGCCGTGCCCCCAGGTCACTCCTGCTCCATCACCCTGCATCCCCAGGGACCCAGCCAGGCTGGAGCCAGGGCTGACCGGGGCCTCCCAGCGGGAAAAAGCACAATACTTGAGGAGAAGGAGAGGTCAGTTAAAGTTTAATGTTCAGGCAAATACATCATCCCCTCCACTTAATCAAGCAGCAGCAGTTCCTAATGGTGAGTAGAAAGGATGGCGCTCGTCCTGGTGATAAAAAAGCAGGATTGCTCTGAGTTTTGGGAGATAAGAGGGCTCTATAAAAATTGAATGTTTTGCACTATGTTCAGCCTGAGATGGCTTTATCTTTGGGAGGTCGGGGCACAGCCGTGCCAGGCCTTGAGCTGAGATGTTTATGATGGGAGATACAGCAGAGATTAGGGGTTTATGGCCACAGCCAGCCCAGGCACGGGAGCCACTGGCTGGTGCCCACAGGAGAGGGGCAGGAGCTCGTTCTGGTTATAAACCGAGTGGGGAATTTGGGGGGCAAAGGGACAGGGTGCTGCAGAGGGACAAAAACACCTGGACAAGACCCTGTGCTCATTTCTGGTACCCCATGGCCTCACCTCACCCCAAGCACAGCATCACCATCACTTGCTCATGGTTAAGCTCTACAAAACCCATCCTTGGGGTTAAGCACGGAGCTCTGCAGGCAGAGGCAAGGGCACAGCTGGCACCTGCTGTGCCCAAAGCTCTATGTGCCCAAGGGCTTCCAGGGCTCACTCATTTTCCAGCAGGCAGCAAGCCTTCTAGAAACCTCAATGCCATCAGAAAACCTCTGGCTGTGTGGCCCAGGAAGGCCTGGGAGGGGCGTCTCCACAGGCCTGTGGCTGAGGGCAGATGTCCCCTGTGCTGTGACTGATGAGCAGCACTTCCACTGTCACCCCTGCTGCTTTCCCAAGAGCACCCCAGACTTAGGGGAACAAGGTTTGGCTCTGTCTTTTCCTTTTCCAGCGCCTCTGAGGCAGTTTGGGGTTTACATCTCAAGGTGTTGGTGCACCCAGCAGAGAGGGATGAGGAGGGCTGCCCCAGACATGGCAGCAACACCTCCAGACAGTCCCCAAAAGCCATTTGCATGGAGCACCACCCCTTTCCTGCAGCACAGTCCTGCCTCTAAGGACCCCACATCCACCTGAGCCCCAGGTGTGCTGTGGGTGCAGGATCCCTGCTCCAAGCTCACCACACAGCAAGCCCCTGGAGCTTACACTCACCCAGAGCACATATGGATGTTTTTCCTTTCAAAGCACTTTTTTATTGCTGCTCCTTCCACAGCCCCACAGGGTGGGATTTCAGCCCAGGAGGAGCAGGGGCAGTTTGCCAGCCCTGCCCAGGAAAAGGAGCAGCCCTGGGGAGAGTGGGATGTTCCACCAGCCACCCCTACACCCGGGAGGGGTACAGCACCCTCCCTGCATCACTGCCCCCTCTCTCCCTTTGCTGCCTCAAAAGGAACCAGTTATGCCCCACAAAGAACTAGTAAAAAAAATAATCTGGTTTGGGAAGATTTTGGATCATATAAAGATTCAAGTAGCGTTAACTGAACTAGAAAACCCAGTCCTGTACATCAGCTTATAAAATTTCTAAATAAAAAAAAAAAAAAGAAGGAAGAAAAGATGTGACACGTCAGTGCAAGGGATGAGGTGGTACAGTAATGCCCCTCCACCCCAGCCCCTGGGACCAAAGCCCCCAGGGAGGCAGGGTCTGGGTGCCACCATCCCACGTCTCCTTCCACCACAGAAGTGTCCCCTCATCTGTCTGTCCATCTGTCAGCACGGGGCCGTGGCTCTAGAAGTCCTGCAGCCGTGAGATCAGGTCCTCCTTGTTCTTCAGCAGGAACTTCTCACAGGCCTCGAAGGTGGAGCAGATGTCAGAGGACAGTCCCGCCACGTTGGTGGTGACATAGTTGAGGTACCCCGGCATAGCCTGGTTGTAATAAGCCACCTGCGAGGCACAGGACAAGGTCAGCAGGGGCACAGGAGAGGGGGGAGCCTCCCCCATGGGCTGTGGGTGGCACAGCCACAGCATCCCACCTTGCTCATCTCCTCTGACTCGGGCCAAATGCAGAACCCGGAGCAGAGCGTTTCCCCGCGCGTGAATTCGGCTCTGGCGGGGTGGGTGGGCAGCGTCACCGAGCGAAAGGCCACCACGTAGGGGTCCCTGGGGAGGACAGAGCCCGGTGAGCTGGCACAGCTAGGATGGCAGGGAGCAGGGGTCAGGCTGGACACTCACCCTTTGCTGCAGGGCTTCCGCCGGGACGCCAGGATAACGAAGTCCTGCGGTTTGTTCTCGTGCCTGAGCTTCTGGCTCACCACATGGTAGATCATGTCGTCATCATCGACCTTCTGGACAAGCTCAGCACTCCTGTGAGAGAAGGAGACCGGTTACAGAAACACTGCTGTGCGCCCTGAACCTGAGCCTGACTCATTTACAGCCCACCCCCAGACCCAAAATATTTGGGGGGACCCAAAATAGGTGTTTGCTCCAGCGAAGCGCAGCCATCAGCCCAGAGGGAGCCAGGACAGGGACACAGTGCAGGGTAAGAGCAAGCAAGGCGACGCAGTGGCTCCCAGGAGAGCCCCAAGGGGCGCTCAACCACAAGCCCTGAAGTCGGGGGTGCGACTTTGGGGGCGGCCTGCAGCACTCACACGTAGTGGCTGTCCCACTCGTGCCGGCGCCGCAGGTTGGACAGCAGGGAGAAGGCTCGGCCGGCCGCGATGCAGACGGACATCTCGATGCGGAAGGACAGGAACTTGTCCTCCTCCAGCGTGTACATCCGCACCTCGGGGAGCACAGGGCACGCCTGGGACTCGCTCCCGCCGGGATTGCCCACGCTTTGGGGCCGAGGGAGAAGGGACAGGGTTTAGTACCTTTTCCTTTTCTCTGGCGAGCACCCAGTTTGCTTTGGCCACGAGCATCTTCAGCGCAGAGACGTTGTTGTAGCTCAGATAAACCTGGGGCAGGGGCAGCACGTCAGGAGCAGAAGGAGGAGCAGGAGGCAGCAGCTCCCCCAGGGGATCATCCTACCTTGTTGCTTTGGTCCCAGGGCACGGAGAGCGGCACCTCGGTCTGTTTGCAGGAGACGACGTATTTTCTGCAGCAGAGGAGCAGTTTCCCATATGAGGGGACGCAAACCACCCACAGACTGTCCCTGCAGCCCAGTGCTGAGCCCCCCTCTCCTCCTTCCTCCATCCCCACGTGCCACTTGGCTTTTCTGCTCACCGGTCCAGCCGAATTTTTTTCCTAGCGCTGGCTTCTCTGTACCTCCTTTCTCCATCCTGATAAATGGGAAAAGGCAATTAGGTTAATAGGAAAAGGAGGGTGGGAAAAAAAAAAATCACGTCTTTTTGGGAGTGGGAAAAACATTCAGCAGGGAAAGGCTGGAAGGTGAAGCCCCCTTGCTGGCCAGCTGCCACCCTGGCCACACTGCAGTGATGGCCAGTGATTAACTGTGAGTTATTTCAGCATTGCCACCATGCTCCGATCAAGTGATGGGCACTGGCACATTGGGGAAAACCCTTGTTGTGGCTTCAAAGCTGCAAACAGCCCCTGAAACACAAACTGTGCTCCCTAGCACCTGCAAATATCCTCTCCTGCAGAAATAAAAGCAAAAAAAAAAAGCAGCTTATTTTGAACAAAGTGGTAGTGTGGTGTTTTAAAGCGGGCATGAGGAGGTTTCAGGGAGCCCAACTCTGGCTGTGAGATGATCTCCATCACAGTGGGAGATCCTAGTTTTAAGGCATCAAAAACATCAGGCAGCTGGGCAAGGATCAGCCCAGGAGAAGCTGAGACGTGTGAGTGTTTGCTTTGCCGCTGTGCTCGCCTGACAGATTTCCCTAAATATTTGGATCCCAGCAAATTATGGATTAGGACGCTTTGAAAGGTGAAAACAACCTCAACATTCCTTCCCCTAAATTATAGAAAAGATGAGCTGGAATTTGCAGGCAATACTCTGTTAAGCCTTGCATGGCTAATACGTCTCCATCTCTGCGCAGGCAAGTGGTTTATTTTATTAGTTATACCGAGCAATCAATTTAATTCACTTGCTATTGAGCAATTCCATTTCCATCATCATAAAAACTGCGTTTGGTTTGCTGCGAATCCGAGAGGCCTTCGGGGCTGAGCGGGGTTCCCGGGGCTGCCACGGCGGGGAGAAGCCAGCCCCGCCCGTCCTTACCCCCGGCTCGGGTGCCACCATGGGCAGCGTGCGGGGACGACCCTCCTGGTCCAGCACCACGAAGGTCATGAAGGCGCTGTTGATGTGCCTGCGGCTGACGGACATCTCCTGGCCGTAGGCCTCGGCGCTGACCCCCACCTCCATGCTGCCGGAGAGAAGGGATAGGGAGTGCAGGGCCGTGGGGAGGGTGGGGAGGGGACCCCGGCCACCGGCGCCCACCTGTTTTTGAAGGCGTTGTTGACGATGGCTTTGAGCACCAGGCGGTCTCCGACTTGCGACGGTCCCCGAAAGTGGAACATCTCGATGGCCCTCAGCGTGGGGTGGGCGTGGCACAGCCGGCTGTGGGGACAGGTGTCACCCCCCCCGGCCGTGGCCCCACGCACCCTCCCTGACCCAGCCAGGGCTGAGGAGACCCCAAAAAATGTCACCCCTGGATTTCAGTGGCCACAGCCAGCCGTGAGAAGGAGCAACGAGCCAACTGCAATGAGCGTGAACCTTTCCCTGGGGTCCCCCAGCACCACACACCCGTGGGACTCCCTATGCAGTGTCACCCAAGGGTGACATGCTGGGGACCATCCCTTTGGAGGGTCCCTACAACCCGGCTGTGGCCAGACCCAGCCAGATGTGTCCCCTCCAGGCAGACCATCCCCCAACCCCAAATCCCTGCCGGGTCACCTGGCTGCGATGGTGGCCACGTTCTCCATCCAGGCCATGATCTGCCCACCGAAGGTGTTGCCCTGGTGGTTGGCGTGTGGAGGCAGCACCAGCTCCACGCTCTCCACCCGCGTCTTTTCCGCCGGCACCGCCCCACTGCCGTCCCGCGTCTCCAGCTCTGCCGCAGGGGGAAAACAGGGTTCATTCAGCCTGTTGGATGGCCAGTAGGGCCCCTGCTCCCAGTGCCCCACCCTCTCCCACAGCTGCCCTCCCACTGCAGCAACCCCCCACAAACCTCCAGGCCTGGGAGTCTGGGATGGTGGGGCTGATCCCTACCCCTCCATGGCCAGGGCATTCCCAAACCTCCATGTGGTGATCACCACCAGCATCCTGCGGAGGAAGTGGGATGCCACCAGTGGGCATCAGGGCTATTTTGGGAGCCCGGGCAGCAGGACACGGTACCGGTTTCCTGGGGGCTGCGGGTGAGGAGGTCCTTGAGGGTGTCCTTGTGGACCAGGCGCATGCGGCGGCGCTCGGCGGCGATGCTGTACTCGATCTTCTCCTCCTCCGTCTGCGGGGTCAGCGGCTTCAGCCTCACCTGCAAAGGGATGGGGCAGGGTGCAGTCCCAGTTGGGGGACCAGCAACAGCCAGCAGGTGCCCTCCGTGCCCAGAGCAGGGCCGAGAGCCACCCACCATGCATCCCACAAACACGGGACACAGAATCACTGACCCATGAAGGAACAGCAGTTGCTGTGATGAAAAGCTGAGCCCAGCCCAGCCTTGCAGAGGCCATCTCCTTACTGCCTCTGTGCAGGGGGCAACAGAGTCCCCCCAGGCACTAGCCACTGCTCACCTTGCTGCCCAAGGGGCCCTGTGCCACGAAGGTGGCATACGCCTTGCAGATGCTGCAGTGCTTCCCGCTGCACAGGTCTTCGTAGCTCACCTGGATGCCCACCTGGGAGAGGGCACAGCACCCCTGAGAGTCAGCTCTACTCCCCAGGGACCCATATCCCACCAATCCCCGGCCAGAGCCAGCCAAAAAAGGATGAACACATGGGATTAAAGCCAGGAATTGTGGGAGGATTTGGGGATTTGGCCAAGTGGCTGGTGGGGACGGGCACACAACAAGGGGGACAGGGGCAGGGGCACACACCAACCTCCATGCTGGAGTTAAAGGCTCGGTTCACTTTGGCTTTGATGTTGACAACTTGCCCGACGCTGAAAAACAGGAAGAGGAGAAAGCGTGTGGGGTTACTGGGGAAAACCACAGGGCGGCTCCTGCTGAGGTGCCACAGCATTACAGCTCACTGCCCACTGTGGTAAGGCTCCTTGGTGCTGTGGGACATGCCAGATGGCCAGCAGGACACGGGGACAGCCACCACCGAGGCGTGAGAGCAGTGAGATGTCACCCCTGAGCAGCCTCGTGCAAGTGGGTCCCCAGGCCTGGGGTGCTGCCAGGACACCCGAGGGGTGCAGAGGTGCCCGGGGCTTCCTTGGCACCCCCTGCCCATGTGGGCATGCACATTCCTGCCAGAGCAAACAGCTCCTCCAGCCTTGCATCCACTGTCCTGCACAACTGGACCAGCCATGGGGCCTCCCCACAAGCCATGGATACCTTGGGATACTGGGAGATGGCAGGAGGCACGGTCCAGCCAGGGGCATTTTGCACCATCTCTTAAATGAAGCATCTGCTGGCAGCAAAATGCTGCTCTCCCTGTGCCTTCAGAAGGCTTCAGAGTACACACACAGACAACTTTGGCCCTGCAGCCTGAGCTACTCCAGTCTGGTACCCACGGAATGAACAAATTAAACTCTTTAGTGACGCCAACAGCAATCTTTACCAAGTACATTATTAAATCAGGAATACTCCTCGTTCCCTAAAAGAGGCCCGTGCTAGAAAACTCGGTGGAAAAATAAACCCTGTAACCCACCCCTTCTCAAAACCAGAAGGGAGGGAGAATCAGCGTGTGCTCTGACACCAGATTTTTCCCCGTGCTCCCACGCACGACTTCGGGCTTCAAACGAGCTCTGTAAATGACACGCTCCGCACGCTGGCTCTGGCTGGTGCAGGGGTGGCATGAGCTGGTGCCTCTGGCTGTCCCCCAGCACGGACCCCGGGCCGGTGACATGCCAGAACGTTAGCAGGGTTACGTGAGCAGCCTCTGTTTGCATGCCATGCCACGTCAGTGGGGTTAGGGCTCCCAACTCACGGCAGCGCTGCGCTAGGCTGGCTGCTCTAGGGCCAGACACGTCCGTACCCGACACCGCTCCTCCCGTCCCGCTGCCCAGCAGGGCTTGCAGACGGCTGGCTGGGGCAAAAAGAGAAAGCAAACGTGGGGAGAGGGTTAGAGGCGATGGAAGCGGCCAGATGGATGCTCTGGATGGGTTTGCAGCGAGGGGCATGCGAGGGCAAGGGGCCAGGCAGGCAGGCTGGCAGCCCCACATGTCTATATATAGCCCCGAAAATACTTTATCTTCTCTGTCCTTATCAAAGAGTAGAAGCCAGTGCCATAAATGCCACACGAAGCCCCACTCAAGGGTACGTGTGATCCTCCCCGGAGGCTGCACTTCCACACGGCAGGGCAGAGGGCTGGGGAGGATCTGCTGCCCAGACAGTGAGTTTTAAGCCAGTGATAATTTGGGGTCCCCTCTGTGCCCTCAAGCACCTACAGCTCCTCCCTGCCTCTCCCCTGCAGTGCAAGGGCAGCAGAAAGCACAAACAGCTGGGCGAGGAGATCTGACACAAAACTCCTCCACCTTCCAACAGCTCTGCAGGAAATCCTTGCCAGGCCCCTTGCTCGGAGCCTTAAGCTGGACCACAGCAAGTGGGATCTGAGCCAGCAGCAGCACAGATTCCCTGCCCCCTTGGAGCAGTGCCCGGCTCACCCCCGAGGAGGGACAAATGCTTTGCAGGGCTTGATGTAACGCTGTGGAGCGGGCTTGGGCCTGTTCTGCTCCAAAACTCTGGAGAAAAAGTGTCCCAGGCAAAGCTACCCCTGGAGCAGGGAATCAGTCCCACCTCTGCCAGTGGGAGGTGGCACCAGGGCTGCACCATGTCCCCACACTGTGGACTTGTCATGGAGCTGAGCCCCAGGGCAATGGGCACCTCATGTGAGAGGGCAAAAAGTGTGAGTTCAGCATTTCCTGGGAACGGCAGTGAAACCCAAGAGTGAGTCAGGCTTCCCAGAGCCGAACAAATCAGCTGACAGCCGGGGACCCCAGTGCCAGCCCTGGGTGCCCACACTGCTCCCTGCCCCAGACCTGCACAGCAGGGAGAGGCTGGACAGTATGGATCCTGTACTGCATGGATCCTATACAGCAAGGCAGGAGCTGCAGGGCAGGATGAATCCTATATTGCACGGATCCTATATGGCATGGCAAACCCCCAGGGAGCCCCCTGGACTGGTACCCAGGTGGGAACAGACAGGCAGCCCCTGCACAGGGGGTGTGGGGGCTCTGAGAGATGAGTAAAGATGGGTGGCAGTACCTGGGCTTACTGGGAGTACAGAAGGAGACTACTTCGGGAATGCTGGGTGGGAATGGTCTCAAACACTGGGAGCCTGTGGATGATGAGGGTGGAACCCTGGGAGGGTTTTTGTCCCCTCTGGTCACACACTCAGGTCAGGAGAAATTTTGTTCCCTGACACATCCCAAGGGCCACATGAATCAGAGGGGGATTTCTGTGGGCCAGCACCAGGGGATGCCAGGACCAGCCTGGGATGGGATTTAGGCCAAGCAATGCCCAGCCTGATGCATCTCACAGCGCTGGGAGGTCCCAGCTCCCCCAGCACCCGCTGGGTGGGTGAGCCCCACCACGCCTCAGCCACCCACACGGCCGCTACAGAGGCACGATCTGCAAGATTCGAGTTTTCCAGAGCACTAAATCAGAGCTGTTTCCTGAACAAAGCCAGGGAGGAGCTGGCGTTGGGGGAAATACCGGGAAGCCAACCCAGCAGGAGCTCCCCAGGCGACCAGACAGCGGATAAATCAGAGCAGACAGTCCGTCCGCAGCCCTGCGGCGGAGACGGAGCCTCGGTCCCTGGCTGCCCTGCGAGCCTGGCACTGCCACTGCACCTCCTCCTCTCCCAGGCACGCTGCTCCCTGTTCCAGCTCCAGCCCCTGGCCACGCTGCAGCCGGCAGATGGGAAAAACCCCTGCGCTTCCCTGCGCACGGTGCGCCGAGTATTTACCTAATGGTGTGCTCAAAATAGATATCGTCCATGGAGGCCGTGACGCACGGGCAGCCGGCGTGTCTCTCGGCTGGAAAGGAACAACAAACTGCATCAGCGACCTGCGGCAGCGTGCCGAGGGTGTGAGGGGCATGAGGGCTCCCCTGCCCCAGGCTGGTGACACCCAGCCAGCGCCCCTTTATCTGCTCATGCCCGTTTCTGAGGACAAGAGTGGGATTTGGGGTTTCTCCTCCCACAGCAGCGCAGGTTTACAGATGTTTAAGGTTCTGGAGGGTGTGCTGGTGTTTGGCTTCTCTCCGTGAGTTTGCAGCTGTGGGGATGCACCGGCAGCTGATTCCATCTCCCCATACACAGCAAATATCCCAAAGCCACTCTGCCGGTGCAACTTTCCCTTGGGACTCCAGGAACCTCAGACTGCAAAACTGCTCTGGGAACCTCATCCAGCTGCAAAATTGCACCCATTTCCCTGTCATAACCTCCCCGTGCTTGGCTGAGCTGGTGAGCTCCATTGCTTCCCGCTGACTGGAGGAGCTCAGCCCACCCTGGCTGCTGCCGGGATGCCAGGGATGCCACCAGCCTGGTCTCCTCACGCCCTGCGCACCAGGCAAGGAAAAGGGCAGCATTGTAGACAAAGCAGGCATGGATTTTGATCTGTCCCCAAGCCAGCATGCATGCTGCAGTGCACGTCTCCTCCCCTTCTCGTCCTGCTCCTCTTTGCTCTCTAATTACTCAGCAAAATGGCATGACGTGGGTCCCCAGCTGGCGTCACTCCGAGGCACGGTGCTGGACTGCCAGGGACGCTGCCGATGAGTTGGATCCCGTGGATCCTGCCCGGTGCCTTCCCTGGCAGCCCAGCAGGAGGACGGCTCCAGAGGGAGAGCACGGCTTACCGGAGAGGCAGGCGGCCGTGTCGATCCACTTGAGCAGCTGGCCGGTGCTGAGCTCGCCGCGGTGGTTGGTGTGGCAGGGCAGCACCAGCTGGCTCATCTGCACCTCGGTGGGGTTGCGGGCAGGCGAGGGGCTCGCCATGGCCCCCGGCGCCTCCTCCCGCTCCCCTGGCTCTCGGGCACGTGGTGGAGAGGTCGAGCCCTGTGGGGCACAAAAGCTCCGTTTTACCCAAATGGGAAGCAAATCCCCTGAGGGAACAGGGACCCATGAAGACACTCCCCCAACACAACCCAGCCCTGCACAGCCCCGGGCACCGGCAAAACTCACCCAGCCCTTGCCAAAGAGAAGGTGCCCGCAGCCAAAAGGAAAAAAGTCCCTCTAAAAAAAGCTCCATAAGGGATTACTCCAGGTTTCCAGGCCATTTATCACCCAACCCCACTGCCCCCTCCCAAACACCACCCAGACTCCCTCCTGAAGTCAGTCACTCCTCTGGAAAGGAATTTTTCTCCCTGACAGCATCATTTTTAGGGTGCTGCAGCACAGGGTGGGTTTGCTCTCCTGGGGCTGGAGAGTGCTCCACGCCTTCCACCAACACCCCCCTTTGCCAAAGGAAGCACTGGGAGCTATGTGGCACAAGAAGCAGAGGACAAGCATCCTCAGTTTGGGGTTGTTGGGGCAGCACAATATGTTCCTTGCTGGCTTGTCCATTTGCTGGGCACAGAGCGGCTCCCCCGGCACCCCGGTGGGAAACAGGGTGGGAGAGGGAGGAGGCTGAGGCAGTGCTGGCAGGGAAAATAGCTGATGAGAGATGTCAAGTGAGTCGTGTTACACAAGGGGTGAACTCAGTTAGCCTGGTGAGTAACTGAGGAGACACGAGGAGCTGTCTGGGCTTCGTCACAGCCCTTCCTTCCGCTTTCTGCTCCCGCTGCAGCTCCCGCTCACAGCACTTGTTGCGAGAGTCCCACTCCAGCAGCTTCTGTGCCCTCTGCTTTGCCCGGATTCTTTTAAAGATGGGTTTATGCCGAAAACGAAGCTTTCCCGACTACCCTGAGCTCACTGCCTCTCAGAATAGCATTTTTCTCCAGCGGGTCTAACCTCTGTTTCCATAGCTACTGGTACACGACATCCCAGGAACGGCACAAACCTCGCCTCAGCAGCGACGGCGGCGAGCGCGCCGAGCCGAGCCGATGGCAAAGGGCCCCCATCCCGCAGTGGGACCGGCCCCCGGCCACCAGAGCCCCTCCAGCGGCCTCCAAACCCCTCTGTGAACCTCCCGGGCTGCTTCCCAGCATGCAGAGGCGCCTACACGAGTACCACAGAGCTATTTTGGGAAGCCGGCAGGCTCTGGGGTACGAGCCAGCAATGCAAAGAGCTCCAAAGCCGCCTGCTGCAGAGCGAGCAGACAGCCTGGCCCGAGATCCCGCCGGTCATTTTCCCGACGTTCGACAGTTCCGCGCTTCAGGGAAGAAGCTGCTGGCCGTGGGAAGAGCCCTGGCCCTGCAGTAGCCAACATGAGGCCAGGGATGCTGATGGGGAGGGAACATGTCGGGAGAGGATGCAGCCAGGTCCTGTGCAGGGCTGGGAGCAGCTCCTGGCACAGGGTGGCACCTGCCCGGCACAGCCTGGGTTAGTAGCCGCCGGCACAACGGGGAGCCACGGGTTAGTTGCACGGCACGGGGGGTACCTGGAGGCCATTGCAACAGAAGCTCAAGATCTCTTCAGGGACTACAATATTCCCCTTGACCATTTTTAAGAGACACCTGGAAAGGAGAAGAGTGGCTCTGGTTACGGCAGGACTGGCAGAGAGGGGGGTGGCTGTTTCCCGGCGGGGACAAGGCAGTGTGTGTGGCGGGTTGTCACACCCTGTCCCCACACCCCATGCTGATGTCCCTCTCCACACCACTGCCCCCTTGCCAGCACCTATCAGGGGGCTGTCAGAACCAAAACAGAGAAGGGAAGACCCAGGGCGGATGCCTGCCATTCTGTGGGGGTCAGGTCCCACGCTCACCAGCCCTGATGAAAGAGTCCCAGCTATCTTGGGGTGCTTGACCAAGCACAGGTTGCAGGGCCATGGCCAACCCCTCGGTCGGTGATGCTGTGTCAGTGCTACCCGTGTTGCTCCATGTGACAGAGGACTGTGCCTTGAAGCTCCCCTGGCCGGAGCGGTGACACCGCTGCAGTCACAAGACAGCCGGGAGCATATTTTTGGCAGCAGGCAGGGCTGAGGCTGCCACGGGTGGTACTGGGGGCAGCAAATGGGAAGCACCCAACGCCAGCAGTGCCGCTGTGCCCTGCTCCAGCCCCTCTGCCTGTGAAGCCCTGGCGTTCCCCAAGGGCATTGTGTGTCCTTGGGTGCCTGCAGGCTCCCAGGCCACGTGCACAGGGACTGTGTCCCAGCTGGACATTGGGGTGGCATTGCAAGGAAAGGCAGCGTGGGAGCTGCAGCAAAAATGAGTGGAAGAGGCTTTATATATACAGTTTGCTTTTAAACACAGCAGTGCCAGGCCCTTGGCACACCCCCAGCTTCCCAGCGCACATCCCTCTCCCATGCAGGTACAACCAGGCTGCTGGAGGCAGCAGCTCTTTTCCTGAGGCACGGGATTGACTGATTTTGGCACGGGGTTAAAAAAGTGGAAGCTGCAGATTTGCCTCCTGCACCATCAGGAGCTGGGGCATCCCACGGAGTGCACCCAATGTGGTCGGTACAAAACCAGGGCACGCGGCTCCCCTGCAGATGCAAACGGCACCGCTGAGCCTCTCGCAGCCTCCCACCCCTGCCCCAGCAGCAGTGGGTGTTGCTTTCCCCAGCCCCATGACTTTTTCCCTAGCCCCATGACCTCTCTAGCCTTGTTATTGAGGTTTGGGAGCTTCCTGATGGCTCATCTGCCTTTGCAAGAGCCCGGTGCAAGAGTTACTCTCCTGTCTAACAAGACGGGTTTGCTGCCCAGTTGTAGACACAAGGCGGTGGTGGGGGTGGTCCTGTTACACCCCATAACCCCAGCCTACAGCACCAGAGGGACATTCCTTGGGAACCCAAACCTGCTGCTGGCTCGGCAATCGTGTCACCTCGTCCCCTGGGCTGTGTTAGCAGGAGGGGGAAAAACACCCAGAGCTGTCTGCTTTGCATCATCCCCCTGCTATCTCCCAGGCAGCCCCAGCCCACGCTTCCCACCCTGGGGAAGGGGAGCGCCCCAGCCACGCTCCAGAGACCCGAAACCATTCAGCCAGTGGGTATTTATGGAGTATTTGTTATTGAAACCAAGTGAGCAAGTGTCTGTCCTCATTAAAATCTCCAGCCTCACTCAACTGTCACATTTTTAAAGCTGTTGACTGATGCAGCCCTTGGGTCACCATGGCAACGGGATGCAGTACCCAGGCGATGATGCTCTTACTCTGTCACCCCTCGAGTGACCCACTTCTGCCCAAAAAAAAAAAAGTTTGCATTAGAAAAAAAATCCCTTCCAGCAGAATATTTTCCTTGCCTCCTGCCATGCTCACTTCCTGTGCTGCTGAACGAATAAGGAGCCCACAGAGCAAACCAGGGAAGACACACAGGGGAAGACACATCAACAACTCTGCAAATATTGGGGAGAGGGACCCCTGGCACCCCAAGGCTCTCCTACAACCTGGCAGAGGGGTGTTCCACAGCACCAAAAGACCCACAAGCTCCAGGGAAGGTTTCTGCTGTGAAATTCAGTGCTGGACTCTGCAGAAATCACCAGGAGACCACCACTGTGCATGAACCTCCAATTCAAACCCTCGTGGATCCCGCAGCTCACCGGGATGATGCTGGGCAGAGGTGCAGGAGAACAGTTGTTCCCCCAAGTCCTTGAGCCCACTGAAAGCAGGGTGTTTGCTTCAGCCACCCCCAAGACAGTGCATGAGAGGGAGGGACAAGGGTGCAACTGGAGTAAGGGTCCCAAGTGCTGGGCTTTGGAGGGGCTCTGGGCAGAGCAGGGCAGCCTTGCACCTTGAGCCACCCCCACCTGCCCTCAGAGCTCTCTCACCACCCCACTGCCACCTCCCAAACACCTAATCCCCTTGTTCCCTCACCTGGCTCTGTCTCCTACCCCCACCCCAGCCCCTCGGCGTAACCTTACCCCTCCCTGGAAGTATTTAAAGAAAAAAAAGGAGGGCGGTGGTGGGGAGGAAAGAGGCGACAATGAAGTTCTCATGGGGGATTATTGGTGTATAATTGAGCAATATCCATGGTAACAAGCAAATCTGCAGGCGTTAAAAAATTAACCTGACCTACTTTGGGAAATTCTGCCACCTCGACAGGGCAGTGAGGGCTGTCCATCCCCCGAGAGCCAGCCCACCAGTCCCACTGCCGGCAGCGGCAAAGCCCTGGTGCAAGCAGCACCGGAGACGTCCAGCACAGCTCAGCCCCATTGCCCCATGCCCACGGGGATGGAGCAGGGTCCCCAGGATGAGAGCGGCTGCTCAGGATACCACCCCACTGGGACAAGAGGGACTGAATTGCCAGGTCACAGCACGGTGAGGAAACACAGCAGCTCCCTGCAGCGCGTCTCAGCAGGACCTCTGGAGGGTGGCCAGCCCAGAAGAAAGTCCAGGACACACTGCAAGTGGTATTTCTGGGACCACACATCATGTCTCCTTAGAGTTCATGGAGCAAAGCAAGGCATAGGGCCAGGAAAGTGCACACCGAGGGTCAAAGGCAAGAGTGGGACACTGGATGACTCCTCTTACAAGGGGCTGATGGTTTTCCAGCCATCACCCATGGGAAAGCTTCACTCAGGGTGAGCGCAGCAGGGACACCTCCCGCACCCTCACATCCCTCTCCACCACAGGGTGAAGCATCCCCAGCCCCGGCCATGCCCACAGCCCCATCCATACCCCTGCCCAAGTGCTCTCTACAGCTCCCGTGAGGCTCCCGGGAAGGCTGGTGCCGATTTGCCAGCACAGGGGCGAAGTTCCCAAGGGAGTGCCCCAGGGGACAAAGGTCTGGCTCCAGTGCAGGGGGAGAACAATGCCACAGGTCACCCCAGCACAGCTGTTAACACCGCCAGGCCCAAAATTCACACACATGGGGACACCCAGTATCACCCAGCCCAGGCACCTTTGCCCTGCCACCCACGGCGTTCCCAGGGAGGAGACTGCCACAACATCAATACAACCATGTTTCAGACCACCACAGTCGAGCCCACCAAGCTGGAAACCACCACAGTGGACACCAAGCTGGTGCAAAGGTCTACACCCTGGTGGTCTTACCTGTGTGGTCTCCTCAATAGGGGTCACCATGGCTGAGACCACTGGAGTGGAAAACACCCAGGTGAACACCATGGTGGTGTGGTGGTCTCCACCGTGGTAGTCACCATGGCCAAGACCACCTCACATGAGACTGCTGGGGTGGAGATCCCCATGGCATCATGCCACCCACCCTGCCCCAGCCAGCCCCAGCACATCCCTCTGCCCTCCCCATGCCGCCACCATTCCCAGCAGCCCTTTGCCAGTGCTTCCCAAATATCTGCCCCTGCTTTTAAGTGAGAAGAAGCTGATTCGAGCCAAAGCCCCCTAGCACTCCTCCTGTCACACCCAGGAAGACCTGGGGGGGTTTGATGTTCCCAGCTCTCACCCGCTGTCCCCGCTGCAGCCGGAGGCTGCCACGTCCCCATGGAAAAGTTGCCAGTGCCGACCACGATGGAACAGCAGCACAGCTCGCTGCAAACCCCAAGGGCAGGAAAGCATCACCCGGGTGAGCAGGGGGGCACCAGGGGCTTTCACCCCTCATCTTCCCCCTGGCAGAGCCGCCCAGCGCCGATACAAGCCAGGACAAGCCGCAGCTCCACCGCCGGGAGTGGAAAGTCTCCAC
>VZRQ01004003.1:438671-450499 GCA_013397975.1 Machaerirhynchus nigripectus | reverse complement strand
CGGGAGCGGCGGGCAGGGCTCCCGCTGGAGAGCTGCCGGGCCAGCCGCAGGCACCGGGCTGTGCCGGTGCCACTGGGGCGCCCAGGGGAGCAGGGCTGGGCGGCAGCGAGGCTGGGAGAAGTGCCTGAAGTCCCACGGGGGTTATCTCTTCAAGGTGTTGCCTCTTAAAGGCTACTTCTGCTTCCTTAAGCACCCAGCATCCCCGCTCCTGACGGTCAGGTCCGAGCGGTGCGAAGCTGGGATGCACAGCTGGATCCAGCCGAGGTCCCATCCCGGCCGTGGGCCCCGTGGGGTGGGAAGCCGCTCACCTGCGCTGACCTGGGTGCCCGATCCCTGATGAGTAACTGCTCCTCTCCCGTCTCTCCCTGCCATGCAGCGTGTTTTGGGACCTGTACTGCGCAGCTCCCGAAAGGCGAGACACTTGTGAACATTCGAGTGAAGCCAAAGCCTTTCATGACTACGTGAGTAACAAGTTTCTAATCCTCGCGGTAATTACGGCGTTGGGGAGCTCTGGCGCACCGAGAGCCAACCTAACGTAACTGACTGGCAAAAAGCGTGGGGTTTTTTTTAACCAGCAATGTTCTGATTTGACTGAACAGTATTTCATAATGTTGCAATTATGTAAATGAGCTCAGATACTTATCTTAAGCACTTAAAGGCATTCGGGCTCCTGGTAGAATTAAGAAGTTTTGCGTAGCAATGGACAACAAAGCGTTTATAGAGGGTCAGTGGTGAGATATTTCGTGCTGAGGACACTGTGGTGGTGAGATGTTTCATGCTGAGAACACCTCGCAGGATGGGCGGGGGGTGGATTTTGATGGGGAGGAGAAGGGGGATTCCCCAAACTGCTGTTGAATGCCCCAGTTAATATCTCCCTGCCTTTGGCAAGGCTGGGGGCTTCCTTGGTTTCCTGAGTCCTCCCTTGATCCCAGCAAGGGAGAGGTGTTGTCTTGTCGAAGCTGGGGTTGCAGACCCCAGCTGGTTGGTCGTTGTGCGTCTTGGCTCTCCATGGTTTGGGTTGCTCTCTGCGGAGGTGGCAGCATGACCCGGGGATGGGTGATGCTTCTGGGGTGGCATGCTTGAGACTGAGGTGTCTCCCAGGGAAACACCTCTTGGCAAGTGTGCGTGGCATGTCTGCTCCAGTGGGCGATGGGTGGGCTGCCCGCTCCTGTCCCGCACACGGCGCCCACATCCACAGCATCGGGAGGAATCTGCATCAAAGGATTAGTCACCTGGCTGCGGGCTTGGACCCCAGTCAAGTGCATTTAAACCTTGTAGCAGAAGCTGGTTTTGTCTGCTCCGGAGAGACTCTGGTATGGAAACCATTTTTCCTCCCTTCCCAAGTTTCTTGTTGCCTCAACATGCCTGGCTTGGGATGTGTGAGGGTTTGCTTGCGAGCGGTGCCAGGCGAGCGTCTCAAGGACCTCCACATGCTGGCGCTGGACACAGCGGTCACCCTGGGGCACAGGCAGTGCCAGAGAGCCTTGGCTGGCTGCTGAGCTCCCTCTTGTCTCTTCCCACCCCGCTGGGTCATGGGAGAAGTGTGTCTGGGTATTTGCTAGGTGGAGTTTGTCTGTGTGTCTGTCCGTCCCTGCGGCCGCTCTTTGCGTTGCTTGTTTTCACTGGGTCGGATTAAAATGGTGAACTCCTGAACCAAGGGTCAGAGCTGACAACCAGCAGTTCATCTACCAGTTGCTGGCTTCTGCTCACTTCCTGGGTGTTTTGGGGCAAATTGTGGAGGTTTTGGGAGCCCAGATGGGAGGACGGGCTCATCAAGAGCAAGGCAAAGGTAGATCTTTGGGCAGCAGAGCCACAGGTGAAGATGACATTAGCAAGCAAGACATGGTAATGCTCCATCCACAGCAGCCTCCTCATCGTGTCTGAGGATTTAGTGTATTTAGAGAAATTAATCTTTTTTTAGCTTGGTAATAAGTCTAACAATAGGTCTGAGTGCATTAGATGATTCACATAAACTTCTTTAATACACGTTGCTTTAAGCTTACAGTAAATAGACACAATCCTGATTGTTTTTAATTCTCGGTGTCATGCAGTTTTGTAACAGCCCCAAGTGCTTTACCTTTTGGGTAACTCCTAAGGAAGATTTTCACTCCCCTGTGCTTTGGCTTGGTGGCACTAGGTTGGTTTCCCCAGGCAGGTTTTGGCCCCAAGACGGGGCTTGTGCTTCTCTGTGGCGTGGCTGGTGACGGATGCTCACGGTACAGTCCCTCTCTGAGGAGTGGTGTTTTCCCAGCACGGCGTGTACTTTACAGGGCGAGGGACCTACCTGGCCAAAACTTAAATATTGACCAAAGAACCGAACGATAACCGTGGGAGTGTGAATAGCGCCTTGTTTCTCTCCAGCTTCCGGGGCAGGCTGCTGGTACCGGGGAGCGCGGTGGGCAGTGTCAAACGCCAAACCCGGCGACCCATCAGCGGTGCGTGGCAGCTAGAACGGGATGTGAGCCCCAGATGGGGCTGGATCAGTGAGTCATGAATTGCTTCATGTGGTGGTTGTGGTTAAAAACATCCCAATCTGAAGTCTTGCCCCAGGTTGGTAGAGTGTTGTGTCTGCGCTTGGCCAGCAATGGGCAAACTCCATGTGTCCTGCTTGGTGTTTGCCCAAAATACAGTGTGTGTTAACCCAGAGGCTGTGCTGCTGTAAGGACAGAACGAGGGGATGCTTTGGGAGCCATTTGGGGCTTGGCGTGTTGCCTTCCCAGAGCCAGCACCAGAGGGGCTCTTGCCTGGGAGACACATCTTTGGGGAGTGGTGCTCCTTGTTAGCGGGGTGCTAAGGGTGGGATTTGCATGCTGTGTCATTTCCACTTCATCTTCCAGCATAGCTGTATGAAAACTATTAGGAGCAGCAGGACAAATTGCCAATTTCCCCCTCAAGTTTTAAATACTTAAATCTTCAGTGAGAAAATAAATTAAGGAGAAATCCCACCGCTCTTTTTTTGTGGGGACCCTTGAAAACTGTGGGCTCTTGTGAACACTTGAGAACATTGCTTTTTACCTTTCCCCTGAGGTTTTTCTCCCAAGCTGGGACAAAAGCCTGCTGGGACTTTGTAGAAAGGTGTGTGCTGGGATAAGAGTGATAGGAGTGGGGATTCACCTGGCACAGGCAGGAGGAATGCTGCACTCCTTTATCCTTCCATCTCCGTGAGGACTGTGCGTCTGTTAACACAACTGTCGGGTTGTGTTGGTTGGAGGGTTGTTAGTCATCCTCTTCCACCTGCATCCAAAGAGTTTATCCAAGGTAACAGCCCCACAAGCACCCACCAACTCCTAAAACTCAACCTGTAGCCATCGATCCAGGCTCCTCCAAGCCCCGTGGCGAGCACGCCGGCGTTCCGGCACGCTCTCGGAGCCGGCAAGCTTGCAACGGGATCGCTCGTCATGACAGGGGATTTCAGCCGCCGCGTTATCTGGGAATTGGCCGATGGCTGGTCGCAGTTGAGCATTTCAACGCCCTGAAAGCCAATACAATTTGAGTTAGCGGTGATGACTGCCAGTTTAAATACCGCAGTGAATTTCTGTCAAAGAGCTAATACACAGAAAGGGGAATTGCAGAAAACTTGATCACCAGAACCACTTCAGTCGATTTTGGCCTCGAGCTACAGAAAATGAACTTAAATCTAGTTGACTCTTGCTACGTACTTTTTTTGTGGTATTGCTCTGCCTGCACAGCCAGCTCGTGTCAACATGCAGGAGAGAAAACTCGGGGTAGCCTTTAGCTGATGAAGACTTTGACTTTATCATTCCCTTCTTCTGTTCCCTCCAGTTTCCTCCTGAGAAGGACCTGCACTTGGGAGCACTTGAAGTGCTGTTTTCTTTGCAGCGCAAGATCTGCGGAGCTGTGGCTTTGACTTGCCATTAACGCAAAGCATTGATTTATTTGTTTTTGTTTTTAACTTTGGAAAGCTGCTGCAGTTCTTTCTAACTCGGGTCTGGAAGGATGCTCAGCGGCAATGGGGTGGTTGCTGCTGGAAGTGTGGTGGTTGGTCTGGGAAAAGATGGTGTGGTTGGGGCTGCTGTCCTCCCATCGTGGTTGGGATCAACAAGGGCTCCTTTTTCCTCCCTCTGAAACAGTTCCCCTTGGATTGAGATCTCAGGGGTTTCTGAAGCTCATGGGGAGGGATGGAGGGATGGAGGGATGGATGGATGGATGGATGGATGGATGGATGGATGGATGGATGGATAATTCAGGTTTGCTGGAGTTAGTGTGCTCAGTGGGACCGCAGTGAAGCCCAAGAGGCTGGCAGGACTCTGGCCTGCTGGCTGTACAGACTGAGGGATGTCCCAGAGATGGTTCTTTTCTGCTGGATCTGCCTCTTGTGCCTTGTCCAGGTGTGGGAGAGGCACCCCATCCCAGCATCACTGCCTGGGTATTCTCAGGCTGCAGGGGAGCATTTCCTTGTCACAGCACCTTCTGCTCCCCAGGGTCTGTGTGGCCAGCTCATGGCATGGTGCACTGGCAGGTGACATGGCCTTGTGGGACCCCTGGGAAGGGATGCTCTTCGTGCGTGAGGGGATTGGTGTGACTGTCTCCTCTCCCGTGCCAGGCTCTTTTCTTGTTCCGGGAACAGTGAAGGTTGTAAGACCTTGTTCAAAGCACCCATGGCCGTGAGGGTGGGACCAGCAGCTTGTGAGAGTGTTGGTCCATGAGATCCTCTGTGGTGGTGCTGATGGCCCATGAGAGCTTCTCCTGTTGTGTGCAGCCAACATACTGAAACTGTGTTATATAGAAGACATGTTTTTGGGGCAGGTTTAGCACAACTCAGGGACACGGGTTGGGAACAGCTTTGTGTGAGCCCCCACAGGCATTGCCTGAGCCCTGGGCACGTGGCTCAGCAGTGGCACTCACAGCTCTGTCCTGTTCCCGTACAGGACTGTGCTCTTGTCTGGGCTCCATCCAGCTCCACTCTGCAGGGACAGGGTTCCCTGGTAGGTAACCGGAGAGAGGAGTTTCTTTCAGGAGTGGCAGGCTGCCAGGAGCAGCTGCAAAACTCCACATCACTTTAAGAAAAAATTGCAACAAAAATAAATAAATCCAGATATTCCCTCTCCCAGCAGTGCTGGGCTCGGCCTTCCCTCCCAGTTTAGGGTACTGGTGGCTGGGCGTCCTTTAAAGCCTGCTCTTGCCAGAGTACCGTGCAAAGATGGATTTGTTTAATATTGTATTTTAAATAACGTTGGCTGTCACGACAGAGCAACCTTCGCTGCCACACTTGCTGCTGCCCAGCAGCAGGACTAGGGCGTTTCAGAGCAGCACCTTTCCACGGGTGATGCCCATGGAGAAGGCTCCATTGTGAAACCGGAGGTCAGAGCCCAGAGCTTATGTCTTAGTCTTTGACTGGGGAGCCTAAATATTTATCCTGTTCTGTCCCTAATGAAAACAAATTGTCAACAGTTGTTCAGTAACTGACTAAATTAAAATCTGTAATTAGTCAATTAGATTAAAGAGTTGGCACAACCTGATTGTATCATGCTGGTTAGGTTATTAAGAGAAAGGGTGTGATTTTTAATTACTGAATGCTAATTTTGACGGTTTCAAATAGAAACAGACGTTCCCCCCCCTCCACCCCACCCCGAGTGCCTCTGCAAAAGTAAGGCAGGGGATGGATTTTATATCAACAAATGGTGCGAAGATGCAAAGTTTCTCTGGCTCCAGTCCGGGAGGGGGTTCTCCAAAAAAGCCAGGACTGGGACGGGAGGAGAGGAAGGATTTCTTCAATCCTGCCTGAGGATGGGAGGGGGGGTGGGGGGGTTTGTGCCACGGGTGGGGACCCCCTGCACGGCCGGGTGCTGGGGTCTGGCCGCTGCCCATGGAGGTCCTGCCCTGCTGCCCCGCTGCCCGTCCCGGTGTGTGCAGGTCAGCGTGCCCTCGCCTTGCCACGAGCCCCTTTGCAGCAGTGAGCCAGACCGGCGTGTTTTTCCTTTTCCCTGGGGTTTTTTTATAGTATCTTTTTAATCCCCCTCCCCCCGGCACTCGAGAGGGGCCAGCTTCCAGTGGCAGGCAAAGCCCGCAGCGGGGAGGAGGAGGAGGAGGAAGGCCTTGCGTGGCGAGCGCGGCAGCCCAGCGCCATCCCATTGTTTGCCCCGGCGGCCACGTGGGCGAGCGCGCTGAGGCCGGCGAGGGGACCCGCTGTGGGGGCTGCGGGGGGAGCACCTGCCCCCGGCAGATGCTGGGCTCTGGGCAAGCACAAAGCTCACAGCCCTGCCCTCCCTGGCGTTCGGGGGTCCCTTCTCAGGAACAAAGAGGGCGAGGGGCCACCGTGCCAAGCCGTGCCGGGGAAGCCGTGGCTGGCACGGGCACTCCTGTCCGGCAGCGGGCAGCGGGGAGGTGTTAGGTCAGGACGCCGTGCGTTGGGTACGAGTGAGACTTTCCTGTTCTCCTGATCATTTCCTTCCTTACCTTGGAAACTTGGATTTTCTCCTACCTTTTGTTCCCTATTTTTCTCTTGCAAAGCTGTCCCTGGTTCTATTGGAAGCAGCTGCCAGAGCTGGTCCTGGGGAGCGGGCGGGGGCTCTGGCTGTTTTTCCTCTCTTGGCGCTCACGCCCCCGCGGCAGAGCTGGCACCACCGAAATGGCACCTGGCTGTGCGAAGCCCTCGCTGCTGGGGGGTGCTCCGGGGGGAGCTGCTGCAGCCGCATTTGTTCCTGGTTTTCCTTAGGAACAGAGGGGATGGCTGAGGGAGAGCGGTGCAGCACCCGGAGCATGTGTCCACCCTGGCTTGTGTCCAGCCTGGCTGGTGCCGGGATCTGACCTGCCCTGCCCACAGGGAGCACAGAATGGGCTGGATCCCCATGAGCAACACACACACCTGTCTTGCCAGCGTCCCACTCGTGGGTCAGGGAGGCTCCCTGGCTTCTGCTGAGGCTTCTGCTCAGCCCATGAGCACATTCCTCCTTATTTCCCAGAATCTTCTCCCTCCTGAGTCCTCACCCTGCAGATCCCTGGGGGGACCCCCCAGGGCTGGGGTCTTGGCGGGGCAGGAACAGTGCTTTCCTCCAGGCTTGCAGGGAGCAAAAATGTCTCTTTGCAAGTAAACAAATACCTCTGCCTCAGTTTGGGGTTTAGTTTTTTTCCCTTCTCTCAAAACTCCTGGTCATGGCCCCAAGTGCCAGGAGCTGGGTTCAAAACTGTGCAGTCAAGGGGGGAATTTCCAAAATGAGGGATGGCTTCTAGGTGCTGCTTCCCACGTGTCATGGGACCCTGCTGGCCACCCACCCACCCACTGCCATCTCCCTTCTGTCATCCCCAGAGCGGTGTCACCAGTCTCCTGTGCTAGCCAGGGCAAGAGGGGCACCTGGGGGGCTTGGGTAAGATGTGGATTTGTATGGGGCTCAGCTCTGTATGGCAAGACCAGCTTTTGTTTTGTTTTGGATTTGTGCATTTAATGAATTTTTTTTTTTTATAAGAGAAGAAATGCTCACTCTCCTGCCTGAGCTTAATGTGGCATGCATGGTGACTGTTAGTATCAAAATTAAGCAAAAAAAAAATGTGTATACATATGCAACGTGTATACATATCTGTGGAATATGCAGAATTAAGATGCACATGTGGATGAAGATAGAGGTGCCTGTGTATTTTGGACTGGTGGGACAGAGCAGTGCTTTGTGCCCGGCCGTCCGACATCCTCCCACTTGCCAGACTCTTGCTCCTCCATGGCCGTTGCCACCACGACCAGTGGTTTTTAGCAAGGTGATTTCCACCTCTGCGTTCCCCGGGCCGGGTGGGAGGCTGTGGGGTCTGTCTGTCTGTCTGTTTGTCCGTCCGTGTGTGAGGCTGCGCCTGCTGCCTTAAGATAAAGTCCAAAGGAAGACCTCTGGCTGTGTCTTGAGCTAACATTTTCTTTTTAATTTTTTCTTTCCTTAATGTTTCTGCATCAACCCTTGAGCATTTGATCTGGTGCCTCTCCTCCTGGGGTGCGGCAGCTTTCTGTAGTGAAAATGAGCTCTCACCACCCCTCCTGCCTGCCTCAGACAGGGTCTGGGGTGCGGGGGGGTTTCCTTCCCATTTTTCCTGGATTTGGGCTGGTTTTTTTACAACCTCTCAAGGCTGAGCTTGCACCTATAATTGGAGTTTTTTGGCTACAAACTGAAGCAGGGGATGCACTGCAGCAGCTCTGACTTGGTGGTGAGCACAACCTGCCCAACACAGCTGGGGTGCTGGCATCCCATGGCATTCCCAGCAGGTACACCAGCCCCTAGCCAGTCCCTCCTACCTGACATGGATTTCCTTCTGTGCCCTGCTCCTGCCCCAGCTCCCTCCCACACAGCTGCCATCGTACCTGGGTCACCCAGTCCAGCACTGCCTGGTGCCCACCGCGGCGAGTGGCCGGCTGGCATCTCCTTCCTTCCAGAACACCCTTGCTGCAAGGGTGTCCCAAGCCTTGGCTTTGCTTATTTACCCCTTTCTGCTAACTGTAAGGTGGGAAATGCCCCTCTGTGTAGCTGGCAGTGCCCAGCTGTGTCCCCAGGCAGGCAGGAGACTGCTTCCTGCCCCAGGCAGTGTTTTGTAGCAGCTCAGCCTCTGGGCCAGGGAGCAGTTGGGAGGTTGGTTGTTTGGGGTTGTGTTTTTTGCCTTTTTTTTTTTTTTTTTTTTTTTTTTTTTTTTAAGTGAAAAAAGGCAGGGCATGCTGAGGAAGGGGGCAGGGCACTTCCTTGAAGCGCCCTGGTTTGGGGTGGGCAGATAAGGGTGCTGCGTCACGCTTGGCTCCTCTGCCCTGCCAAAGCCTGGCAGACCATCCTCCCTGCCCTGCTGCTCTGCCTGGCCCTCACTGGGTGCTCATCCTGTTCTTTGGGGGAAGCCCCATTGGGATAAGGCAGCCTCTAGTGCAGAAGCTGCTTGAGCCCCCACATCTCTCTGGCCAGGAGCGATGCTCACACCAGGAAGGAGGGAGAGGTGCTTTTCTCCCCCTTGGCTCTTTTCTGCTGGAGAGCTGTGCAGCTGGTGGGGTGTAAATCACACCCAGCCTCCCTGTGCCCATCTGCTGGCAGGATGGTGGGGGGGGGGGTCACGGCTGGTGGCAGCTTGGGGTGACTCTCCATCAGCGCTTCAGCCCTACTCCTGTGTCCTCATGGCTCTGGGAGAGTGCCCGCTCCTTGAGGAACAGACCCTGTTCTGTCTAGGGTCTGCCTGCTGGTGCTGGAACCACTTTGGGGTTTTACTGTGTGAGGTGTGAACCAGGAGGTGGATCTGGTTTTTTGTGAGACCCTGTTGGGGTCTGGTTTGGGGCAGGGACAGCCACACTTTGAAATGCTTGGTCTCATCAGGGGGGCTTTTGGCAGGCATGTGCTTTGTAGGATGTGGTTGGGGATGGAGGTGGGAGCTCACAAGGAAGCAAACGCTGCTCCGCGATGCATATGGGTCCCTTTAGCCCAGCTCAAGCACAGTTTTCCATGGAAACCCCAAAACAGATGGTTTTGTTTCATCCTGGGTATTACAGCACCAATAACACCCAGGTGCTTCACACCTTTGCCAGTCTCCGCTGGAGAGAAGGTCCAGGCCGAGGCTCCCAGGGCTCATTTCGTCGTTAAAAGCAGATTTACTTGCTTATCCCGGAGCCCTTCAGGGTGTTGTGGCACGTCCTGACAGCTTGTCTGTCCTTACCTGCAGTCATCAAGGAGTTTTCAACATGACTTATATAAACCCTTTGTACTTGGATTGCTCCACCGTGCTGCACAATGGCTTCTTTGTCATCCTGCCAGCTAATTAATTTTAACTTTTACCGTTGCTCCGGCGCGGTGCATCGTCCGCCTGGTCCATTTGAAGCTTCCCCCCCCCCGCAACCTTAAGTGTTTTCCAAGCAGTTTGACTTGTTGCTGCTGAACACTGGAGAGACCAGCTGGCCCCGCTGGTGCTCATCTTCTGGAGAAGGAGCTGCCCTCGAACTGCTGCGGGAGCCAGGGCTGGTGGAGGAAAAGCCATTAGGAGGCTCAGGTTTTCTCCAGTGGCTTGTTTCTCCTGGCTGGCAGCTGAAGGGTCCCCACAGAGAACATCCTCTGATGAAAATAACAGGCTCTGGCTCTCTGGCTGGCGATTGGCACCATGAGGATCTCGCAGCCAGAGGTGAAAGCCTTGGCTGCGTCTTCAGGACAAAACCCCTCGTGCCTGGGGATGTCTGTGTGTGGGGGACGTAACGATGGCGATGCCTGGAGGGTTGGGCTGTGTTTGGTTGCGTGCTGGAAACCCGGTGCTTTTCGCTTGCATTCTGTGAGCGAACATCTCCAGCACTGGCTCCAGGTACCACCGACAGCATCCCTGGTGCAGCAGGGAGCTTTTTCCTGGTACCTCCAGAATGTTCGTAGGGGAGCCAAGCATCTCTTTCGAGCTGCCTGGAGGACCAGGAGAGATGTGACCCCAGCTGGGTGTCCCAGCCCTTGGGGTGGGATGAGCCTGGGTATTGTCTTTCCTGGGTAGGAGGGATGGAGATGGCCACATGCATAAACATCAGCTGAATGTGCAGCCATGGGGTTTGTGTGAGCAGTGCTGTGGCGGGGGGAGTTCCCCTCTGCTCGGGATGGGGACGGTGGCGGGTCAGGGAATATGGAATTGCTGCCTTTGTGTTTAATCTGGTTATAAGGATGGCTATTAGAGATAATGAATTTTGCCTGTCCCCACTGTTGTAATACAAGAACCCAACTGTCTTTCAACACGGCGAAGGTCACTCCTCTTTATTTCTGGTTGTAAATATTGCTGGTTACAGATGTTTGGGGTTGATGGACATGGCTAATTAAGTTTCCCCTGTCAGCTGGTTGGCAGGGTGCAGGGGTGCTGGCATGGGGGTGAGGTCAGAGGGCAGGATCACAGCCAGGCAGCAATGCCAGCAGCCCCTTAGCAGGGAGCGAGCCCATTTCACTGCAGCCTCTCCATGAGAGCAAAGCTGGGTTTGCACTGAGCCTTGCCCCTCTCTTTATTATGAATTTGGAGCAGGCTGGTGGGAAGAAGGCAGCTTTTGGGAGCAAGTTTTCATTTTGCTGCTCTCATTTGAGGGGAATTCAGCAGGAATTGTCACACCTGCTGTCCCCAACCTGACCCGAGGGTGGGAAGAAGGGTGCAAAAACCCTTCTAATTTTTGCCATCGCGTATCTTTTGCACCAGCGCCAGCAGAGGCTTTTTCTTTCCCAAAGAGACTTTACCATGGGAGTGACGGTGTGCTGGCTAGCAGAGCCAATACCCCACACCAAACTGGCACCAGGAGGGGCTGGGGCCCCTTTCTGTGGGGCATGAGGCCGGTTGCTTCCCGGTGCTCACCCTGCCGGGCAGGAACCGTCCGCGTGCGCTGCCTGTGCGCCTGGAACGCAGCACGTGCTGCTGTGCTCCCCGGCTCCCCCCGCGCGCCTGATTTATGCCGCTCCACATTTTCTCCTCCTTTCCATGCCTCTTTCTCCTCTCTCCCTCCTTTTTCTTTTTTTTTTTTTTTTCCCCCTCTCCCTTGTGCTGCCTGTGCATTGCCTTGCTCCTTTTTTTCCCCCCCCCTTATTGCTCGCAGGCCTCCCTGTTAACCCAGCGAGCTGCAAGATTTAGGGCTTCCCTGCCTGGTGTGCATTCAGAATGGGGTTTTATCCTCCCAGAGGAGGGGGCCGTGGTCCCCATCACCCCACTGGGACATGATCCTTGCATGTAGAAGGAGCTGGTTTTATTATTTTATTTTATGGCCGCAGAGCACGAGTTGTGTATCCCCGTTCTGGATGCTCCTGGCCATGGATTGCAGCAGGACTGGCAGGGTGGCCACGGGTACCCATCGCCTCCATCCCGATGTCGCTGCGCCGGCCATCTGTCCCCTCCCGTGCGGCGCCGGGCTGCCGGCTGCTTGCCGA
>VZRQ01004003.1:411555-435878 GCA_013397975.1 Machaerirhynchus nigripectus | reverse complement strand
GCTTGAGCCCCAGCTCGTGCTGCTTGGAGGTGGCCCGTGGATGCGGATCCCCAGGAGGATGTGTGCCTCTCCCTCTGTGGGTCACGCCAGGGTGAAGATGGTCGTGGGGTGGGATGAGTCGTGTGGAAGGGAGTGGGCGGGTTTTGGTGGTTTTAGGCATCTGTGGCTCTGCTTGGGTGCCCGAGTTGGAAGCACGTGCTGGCACAGGGTGCTCCGTAGCATGGGGTGCATCTCACAGGGACCTCGGGTGTTTGCTGTCGTGAGAGCAGCTCAGCAGGACACATCTGGCCCTCCCAAGGGGGATACCAAAGGAAAACTCCTTCCCCAGTAAGGAAAAAGCATATGCTGTCTCTAAAAAGAAAGAAACATGTCTATTTGTGGGTTTGCTATGGGAGCATCTCCGGGTTCCCACACGAGTTCCTCTGCTGGCTCTTCGGCTGGAGGCACCAGAGCAGTTGGGTTTCTCTCTGCTTTCCCTGTTTTTACAAAACTGGTATTTCTTTAAGACTTCCCAGTGGGTCAAGCCGACAGATAGAGGTACGGTGCAGAGGGAACCCAGGCTTTCTCCCTCTGAGGGCAACCATGTCCTCAGCAGCCATGCCTGCGGCTGATGCTGGGTTGTGGGTGGTTAGCTTGTTTAGGGGGTAGCCAAGAGGTGAGTATTCCCAGCATGTGTGATACCCAACCTGGGGGATCAGTTTTGACTGCAAGGACAGCAGCTGTAGAGCCCTGAACTAGCCCTTGGCTTGGCTGCACCACCAGCAGTTTTGGTCTGTGGATGTTTGTCACACGTGCCGTATGTATGGGGTATATCCATCCATCCATCCATCCATCCATATATATATATATATGATTCGGTGGTTGAGATTAAACCACATTAAGTACCACACATTTTGCTCACACCTCTGCCCCAGGGGGATGGGGAAAAAGTAAAACCCATGGATTGTGATAAGAGCAGTTTAATAATTGAAATAAAATATAATAATAGGAATTAAAAGGGACATGATAGAAAGAAAGAGAGAAGTAAAACCTAAAAAAGATAACTGATGCACTCTATAATTCCTCACCACCCACTGACCAATGCCCAGCCTGTGCCCGAGCAGCAATCGTGCTTCCTGGCCAACTCCCCCCAGTTTATATACTGGACACAACATCCTCTGGTGTGGAATATCCCTTTGGCCAGTTCGTGTCAGCTCTCCTGGCCATTCTCCCTCCTGGTTTCTTGTGCACCTCCTCACTGGCAGAACATGGGAAGCTGAAAAGTCCTTGACTTGGAGTAAGCACTACTTAGCAACAGCAAAAACACCAGTGTGTTATCAACGTTGTTCTCATACTGAATCCATAACACAGCGCTGTACCAGCTACTCGGAAGAAAATTAACTCTATCCCAGCCAAAACCAGGACAATGTAATCTTCTTTTTTTTTACGTTAGAGAAGGGTTGCTTGCAGAGCTTGGGAACTTGGAGAGAATGCCTGGTGCTTTCCCCCCCCCTCTCTTCCCATGCAAATGCAGTTGCTCCTCTTCTGCTGCTGATAGAAAAGGCAGTGGTGGCGTGAGTGGGTTGAGCCTGTGGAAAAGGAATAACGCTCTCCAAACAAAACCAGAGGGCTTGTGAGGAGAAATGGGAAGCTGAGGGAGGGCAGAACTGTCTGGGAGGGTGCCTGAGGAGGGGGCTGCAGAAGGCGCTTGGTCTTGCTGGGCTTTGGGACAGGGTGGAAGGATCCCAACTCAGTGTTTTCCCACACTTTTTCCCAGCTGGTGACCATGGTCAGGCCTTCACAGGGGTTTCTGGGGTTCAGCGGTGGCTGTAGTGAAACCTTGTTAGAGCCCAGCCCTTTAGTGGGAAACCTCTTGGGAGCTCCAGCTCAACCCCATGGAGATGAGTTCGTAAGACACGTCCTCCTCACCAAACCCTGGTATCCAGGAAGCGCGGTCATGCCCACGGCTCTCCGGAGATGCCCACGGCCTTCAGCCATCCCACCTCACCAGGTGCCACTTGGAGGTGGTGGGCTGACCCCACCTGGGTGCCAGGTGACCCCCAAAGCCACTCTGTCACTCCTCAGCTGGACAGGGCAGAGAAAATACCACGAAAGGCCCATGGGTTGGATAGGGACAGGGAAACATCACTCACCAGCTACCATCACAGGCAGAACTGACTCAAGTAAAAATTAATTTAAGTTATTGCCAACCAAATCAGAAAAGGATAATGAGAAATACAAGCTAAAGCTTAAAACACCTTCTCCCTACCCCTCCCTTCTTTCCGAGCCCAGCTTCACTCCTGGTTTTCTCTCCCTCCTTCCTGCCAGCAGTGAAGAGGGGAAGGGAATGGGGGCTGTGGTCAGTGCATCACAGATGTTTCTGCTGCTCCTTCCTTCTCCGGGGGAAGACTCCTCCCACTCTTCCCCTCCTCCAGCATGGGTTTCCTCCCACAAGAGACAGTCCTCCACAAAATTCTCCAACCTGAGTCCTTCCTCCAGGCTGCAGTTCTTCCTGAACTGCTCCAGCATAGGTCCCTTCCATGGGGTCACGTCCTCCTTTGGGCATCCCCCTGCTCCAGCGTGGGTTCCCCATGGGCTGCAGGAGTACAGCTCCATCACCATGGTCTGCACCACGGGCTGCAGGGGAATCTCTGCTCGGGTGCCTGGAGCACCTCCTCCCCCTCCTTTCCCACTGACCTTAGGGTCTGCAGGGTTGCTGCTTTCATGTTCTCACTCCTCTCTTCTCTGGCTGCAGTTGCTCCTGCACAATAAGTTTTCCCCTTCTTAAATACATTATCCCAGAGCCCAAAAGTAGCTCAAAGTGCTGCACTTCGGTGGCTACCCCCTGAGCCCAGCGTTCAGAAATTCATTAATTGGGCTGGAACAATTATTTTTGGCTTTTGCAGAGGGAAAGGCTATAAATAATCACCCCGCGAGCTTGTGCGGTGACTTTGCAGCCTCTGTGTGTGGGGGGGGTTGTGTTGGGGTTTTTTTTTCCTTGCCGCCGTCCGACTGGCTTTTTCTTGGCGGCCGAGAGTGGGAGACTTATCTGCAGAGAATGCCATTTGAGTTGATTAAAGAAACTCCTGCCATTGGCCCAAACTGCCAGACTTTCTGCAGAAACGGGTGCGCTTTCTGAGAAGCCGCCCCGGGACCTGCCGGGCGCAGCAGCCTGCCCCCGGGGTGGTGGTGGTGGGGACAGGGAGGAGGGGAGGAGGAGGAAGAGGAGGACAGGAGGAAGGCTTCCCCGGGCTCAGGGAAGGAAAACAAAGCAGAAGACAAAGGGTGCTGGGGGGAATCTTACAAAGGTGGAATCATACCGAGGAGGGCTTGCGGGGAAGAGGGGCGGTGGTGGTGGGCACGCTTCTGTGCTTGCACTGCTCCCCCAGCAGCAGCTTGCACAGCCCTTACACTGAGGGGTTTTGGTCCTTGAGGAGCCAGGTTTCAGGCAGAGACTGATCCAGAGGGGAAAGCCTCTGCATCCCAGCACCTACCCCTCAAGCTCACCCATCCACCAGCCTTGGTAGCCAAATCACAAACAGCCTCAGCAGAAGCAAACAGCATCTAGTACACCTTCTTTTGTAAGCCCTCTGTCGCATCTAAAATAAATTTGCATGTAAATTGACAGGCTGATTTTAATGTCTCCTGGCTATGGAGCACTGAAGGCCCAGGCTCCCCTTGTAGGTGGGTGTGTGGCATCATCCCTGCTCTTGCTGGGCGCTGGCGTGGTGGCACAGAGCCATTCCAGGGCGGAGGTGGGAGAGGCATGGGGTGACTGCTGCCAGGGAAGCAGAAACTTAGTATTTCCTTCTTTTAAAAAAGGAAAAACAGGTTATTGAAAGGATTGAGACTTACTGACAGACTGGTGGCTGAGAATGGCCAGCACAGGCGGACAGCAAGCTGTGTTTTCCAGTAGGGATGCTGCTCTGTGCCAGGCTCCTCTACTCCCAGGGCCCACACAACACCATGGGTTTGCAGGAGCACATCCCGCACCTCTGTCCTTGCCTGATGGCAATTAAACACATCCCCATTGTAGGTATGAGGTGCCAAAGACAACAGCCACGAGTCACTGATGTCTTGGAGAGTGTCGCTTTGGCCAGTGCACCCCTTGGTACCTGGGTTTGGGGAGCACTGCTGGAGCAGGAGCCAGTGTGAGGATCTGTTAGGAACATTTCGGGAAAGGCTGCCTGGAGCAGAGCATCTCCCGAGCAGTCTCGCCGTGGCAGCTTTCCTTCATCATCCATTATTTATTTGATCCTCTGCAAAACAAATTCGCTCCTCGGCACTGATTCTGATGACGGTGCTCATTTTACAAAAGAGGTAAAAGGAGCTGGTTTTGTTCCCAGTCTGAAAGATTTGAACAAAAAGGTGTTTCCTGCCGCCTTTTCTCCTGTATCAGTGAAATAAATCTGCAGAGTTTTAGACTGGTGATGAAAATTTTGGAATCTCAAGTAGTGAAACGTCGAGCAGTGCTTTCCCTGTTGATCCCTGTCTTCCCTAGACCTCCGAGGGTGTTTGCTGTGTCAGGATCAGGGGGGACTGAGATGCTCAACTCACCTCGTAGCTCACAGCTGGAGGTTTCTGGAGAGCACGGCTGTGTGTCCAAGGAAAAGGGGCTTCACACGTGCGTCCCCTCCCCGTGTGTGCTGTTGGAGGGCAGCTCGGCTCTGTGGGTGCACAGAAGAGTATGTGCTCAGGGTTAGGAGCCAGTGGGGTAGTTTCAGAGGGTGTTTGGGATGTCCTCAGTCACACCAGTGGCCAAGCCAGCTCCACCAAACAAGCTGGAGCGATGGGCTGAGCGCTGGGCCAGGAAGTTTGGAGGGAGGAGACGGCGCGTCGGAGCCGCGTTCGTCAGGATGGAAATAACTGTCAGCCCCATTCAATCTGTCGCCTTGTTCCCGGGGGACAATTGCAAAACAGGATTACTGGTACTTAAAAATTCATAGAAAACGTTTCTTATCACAACGTCATAATTGTTATGACTCAGAAGAGTAGAATTGCCATTTTCCTGTGCCTTTTTTCCCCCCCTCACTTTTGTTGCATACCGAATCCCTTGCCGCAGCTGCGGGATCATCAGGAAGGGGGGGAAAAAAAAAACCAACAAACCAGGGCGATGCTTTATTTTATGCTAACTGCTGCATTTGACTTGAAAATGATGTCCCACTGGGTCTCGTGGTCAGCGTATTACGGCGTGATGGATGGCTGTCAGAGCGGCGGTGGCTGGCAGATTGCGATGGGTGGAGGAGAACAGATGCCCGGTGACTTCAGGGGCTTTAGCAGAGCCCAGGACTGAAGAGTGGAAAACAAAAGCAGATGGGAGAGCCCTGCTTGGGCTAACTATTCTTCTCCGGCCACGTGTCGGGGAGGGAAGCTCGCCGGGCGGCCGTGTCCCTTCTGTGCTGTTCCTCGGTGGTGAGCTGGGCTGCCTGACGAAGCCCCGGGTGAACCCCACTTGACCCGAGGCCTGAGCCTACGTGCAGACCATCACTGCAGATCTCGAAAGGGCAACCTTTTACCCCCGTGAAAGAGCAGCTTGCGCTCCATTTGATGGTTCTTGTTAACCCTTGGCCCTGCTGATGGAGCCGAGGCAAGGCCTGGGCAGGCTCCGGGGGTTGCCTTTTCGAAGGGCGTCTGCTGGTGTATTCTGTGCTCTGCGTGCTGTTTGTCTTCGGAGTTGGGCAGGACCCCGTGAATTTGAGTGGTGCTGATGGAAGGAGGTGGAAGGAGGAGAGTGAGGCTTTCCTGCAAGAGGCTGTTGTGAATAAAACCCTTTGCTCTGCAACCCCTCGTCTGCTCCCTGTCCTGTGTCTCCTGCAAACTTTCCTACACTTTCTACCCCTTCAGAGGGTTTGGAAAAGGTCCTGCCTTGCCTCATTTTACTTCTCACATCTGTATTTCCTCATATTTTACCCCTTCACTCTCTTCCTACCCCTCTGGTCCATCCAAAGTTGGGCAGGTGGCTGCTGCCTTCCCAGCTGGTGTTTGCTGGGGATTGCAGGGTTAATGGTGAAATTAAATTTCACTGCTGTTTTTAAATTAATTGAATCATCAGCGTGGGTAACGGGAAACAGTGGTATCATAATGTATTTGATATGGGTCTTTAAGTCAGCATTTGCTGTGAGATCTGGAGCACTAGATCTTGGTGGAAGCGATGGCCAACTGATATATTGCAGTTATGGCCACAGTACAAAGGCTCCTGCTACGTCTTAAAACGTTCGGGTCATGAAGTTGAGTTGGTTTATGATATGGCTGTTTTCCGTGCGTGCTTCCCACGGTGCTCCTAGATCATACTCGGAAAAACCCTGCAGCTGGCAGGAGCCAGAGGTGCTCCCAGCTTGTGCCTCTGAGCAGGCATCACATGTCCATGAAGATGCCCTTTTGGGTGACAGAGCAGCATTGGGGTTTTGCTCCCAGGACTCTCAGAAGTTTTTTCTGCTGGAGGAAGCAGACACAGGGGAAAACATCCTTTTTCCTCAAAGAAAACAGTGGAAAGAGTTTCACTGATTTGCAGCATCGTCTGTGCTTTCCTTGGTGGCCCTGGGGTGGCTTCAGGACCTGCCTTGGAGAGGAGAAGCTATCCAGGCTGAGGGCCAGCATCCTCATGTGATGTCCCCGCCATGCTGGGGACAGAACTCCTAGCAGACCATTGTATGGGCTCCTTTTTTCTTGTCCTTTACCTGGTCCAGAGTGGTGGGACTGCATCACAGCGTGGTGGGTCTGGCTCACAGCATGGTGCCTCGTGGTGGACAGCGGCACACGCTTTCACCAGTGCTAACAGAGGGCCGGTGTTAATTAAAAAGTGGAAAAAACGAAAGTTTTAATGTGCGTGTTGTGGAGTTGCTTGCAGGTTTCCACCCATGAGGGGTTCCTGCATCCTATCCCAGCAGCCTGGGACTGCTGGAACAGGCAGGATGAGAGGAAATGACCTCAGGTTGCACCAGGGGAGGTTTAGATTGGATATTAGGAAAAATTTATTTGCCGAAAAGCTTGTCAAACCTTGGAACAGGCTGCCCAGGGCAGTGATGGAGTCACCATCCCTGGAGGGATTTAAAAGCCGTGTAGACGTGGCCCTTGGGGACGTGGTTTAGTGGTGGGCTTGGCAGTGCTGGGGGAACGGTTGGACTCGATGTTCTTAGAGGGCTTTTCTGACATCAATGATTCTATGATTCCCTCTCGTCAGCAACTTCCTCCGGAGATCACAATCGTATGGATGACCCCGGAGTGCACCTACGGCCACGTCAGCAGCACTGCCTTTCACAGCCAAAATCTCAAGGCTACTTAACCAACTGAAACCTCTCAGAAGCTGCCTTGATATGAATATTGATCTCCACATTTAACTCTTGCTTTGCCCGGTTGGTATTGCCCAGGCTGGTGGTGTGGAGGACGAGCAGGCTACAGGATCCGCAGCTGGATTTTGGGTTTGGTGGGACACACCAAAAACCTCAGTGCTGAAGAGCCTGTTCTAGTGTGCTAGTTCAGATTTTGTGTGAAGACTTGCTTATTATTTCTGCTAGTTATGTCTCTAATGAGGTGAGACATGCCATATGTTGTCCATAGGGAGGGAGCGCCGCAGGTGGGGCGGGGGCTGGCCTGGTGGGCTTAGTTGCTACACAGAAGAGCCTGAAACTCCCTCAAACTCAGACTTGGTGAGCCAAGATTCCAGTTGATCCTGTCTGTGCCATGGGCATTGGTGCTGTGTCACGTCTCGGAGCCATCTACAAACTGGCAGCACCTTCTTGCTCTTCATCCACTGTCATGTTTTCCAGCGCCCGTCAGGTTTATCCTTCCATTCCTTCTTCCCTTCTCTTACCCGCTACAGGTTTTTGCTTCAAAATAAAGTGATTTTTGGGCTGGGCCCAACCATGTAGCTCCTTTGCCTGCTCACAGGAGCAGCAGCCCTGGCCTTGATCTGTGCAGCCCGGGCTGCTCTCCAAGCAGAAGTCTGAAACTAAACCATACCAGGGTAAAGAAATATTAATTGTTGAGTCCTGAACTTAATTTGAACGGGGCTCTGCTGTTTAAACAATTGTTGGAGCCATAAACCAGAAGCCCTTAATTATGGCTAATTATTTTCTGCAATGAATCTATATGGAAGCTCCTCAGCATGAGGGCTCCTCTGAAATGCACCAGTTGCGTGTTCAAGCATCATCCAGCCTGAATGTCCCTAATAAAATCAGAGGCAGAAGTGTTGCCTCCAGCCCGGCTGCCTGACCAGGCAGGAGCCTGCTGCCTGCAGTTTCCTTAAACCTGGGGGTTGGGGCAGGGTGCAGGGGCTTGGAGGCTCCCTGGGCAGGCGGCTGGGGACCTGAGGGCAGGCAAGAGCAAGACAGGAGCTGTTTAGGACATGGACTTTAAACTCTCTGGCATTTGGGGTTTGTTTAAAAACCAGCTAGGTAAATATTTGTGAAGCGGTTGGGATCCGGCTGCGGGGTCAGGCGCTGTGTGCAGCCCTGCGGGCTGGTCTGGCCTCCTGTGGATCCCGTCCTTCCCGCAGCAGGAGGCATGTCCATCCTCAGCCCTGCCGAGGAGATGGTGGAGGCGGTGCAGGGCACTTGGCATCATCGCTCGGGCCATGTTTCTCTAGGGTTTGGGGTAAAAATGGGTGCCTAGAGGTCTCTCTCGTGGGGTGAGCCAGTGTGGTGTTTCAGTGGGACGTACTTAGAACAGGTCTCCTGGCGAGGCTGCGCTGTGCATCCCAGGGATGTCCCTTCTGTGCCACCCAGGCTACTTTTGGGGGTTGCTGGTGCCCTTTCCTGATGAACCTGGAGCTCCCGCCCTGTGCATCCCTGCAGCAGGGAGGCTGCTGGGGGGATCCTGCTGGGGACCCACGGTACCTGCTAAGGAGGATGGTACAGCAAAGATAGTGTGGCAAGGATGTCATAGTGAGGATGGCAGGGCAAGGATGGCACATCAAGGATGGCAGAGCGGGAGGACGGCGTGACAAGGATGGCACAGCAGGAACGGCAGGGCGGGAGGATGGCATGACAAGGACGGCAGGGCAAGGATGGCAGGGTGGGAGGATGTCACAGCAAGGATGGCAGGGCACGGTGCGGTGCCGGGGGAGCGGTCCAGGCTGCTTGTACACAGCAGCTGTCAGCGCTGCTGCCTTCACCCGCCCAGCCCCAGCCTCTTCCTCATGGCACAGATGGTTTTAACACTTTCCTGGGCCTTTTCTTCTATAATTAACTCTTGTTTGCAAGTGGGAAGACACTTCTTTCCTTTTGGCAGAGCCATCAAACTCTCCTCGGCGGTGTGCTTTTTTAAAGCCATCGTGTATCTATCCCCCAACTGCAGTCTGTTGTTTTTACCAGGCTCTTTTAAGGCACTGGGCTGCCCCCCCTTTTTCTCCCCCCCTTGCTCTTGCCCGGAGGTAAAATCCGCAGGGATTGCAGGCGGAGGAGGCCCCAGCCAGCTCCGGCAGGGGAGTTAACGAATCCGGCCAAGGCGATACAAAAGCCGGTGCCAGGGGAGGGGGGAAGATGGAGGGGCCCCTTCCCTGCACCAGGAGCCTTTGAACCCCCCCTGCTCCCAGCTTTGTGCGGCTTAGCAGGGTGCTGCCTGCACAAAGGCCCCTCGCCCCTCATGTCATTTCCATGCTGCAGCTGGGAAGAGTTTTCCCAGGAGAGGCCGGTGCCCACCGAAAGCCTGGTGGGTGCTGGGGGCTGCTACGGTGGGTGCCCTGCCCCGCTGGGGCAAGGGGAGGGAGAAACCCCAAAGAGCCCTGGAGCTTCGCCGGTACTCGAGAATCTGTGGGGTGCCCCAGGAGGGGTGGGCAGGGGACGGGGGTCCTCTCCAGCTTTTACTAAGACCTAGAAAAACTAACTGGAATGCTGTGGGCCATCCTCTGCTTTTGGGGTCTGCCTGTGGCTCCCTGTGGGGTTTTGGGGGTGTTTTGCTCTCAGGGAGGTGAGGGGCAGCAGCTCTCAAAGCTGGAAGGTTTGGGGATGCTCAGCTTTGGGGACTGAGGAGGGTCAGCATGACAACCTGGTGCTTGTAAGAATGTCACCGTGGAGAGGAAGGTTCTGTGGGGGCCACACCCCCGGTGTCTGGATTTGTGTCAGGGTGTTGCAAGAGCAGCTCTGACTGTGGGGAGTGAAGGAGCTGTTCTTACCTATGGATATCAAATGGTGGATGTGAAACAAACAAAAGAGAAAAAGCCTATCAAGAAGTTTCCACCAGCAATTCATGGCCATGACCACCTTGCCTGTGCTCCCTCCACTCCCCATCCCGGTCCATCCCTTGAACTCCGCTCACCGGCTCTGTAGCCAGGTTTTTCCCAGCACTGCCAGTCTAAACAAGACCTTGCAGTGATGCTCAGTGCTCTCACATCGCTCCCTCCCCCTCTCTGCTGTCTGAAAGCCTGGGGCTCTTTTTTTTTTTCCCTTTTTTCCTTGCTCTCCAGACTTTAAGTTTTCCTGCCTCACGTACCAGTTTATTGCTGGGTCAGGGGGCAGGGGTTTGCACACTGGTTTTATAGGGTCCCTCCAGAGCTGGCTTCAAAAAGCTCCCAGTTCATAAATGGGGGGTTTGTATTTACCACTGTGTTTTGACAGGGAGAGGTGCTCTTAGAACAGAAATAATTATTGTTTTGTAAGCTTTAAGGGTGACGTGGCTTGGAGTTGCATCTAAGCAAACTGCTCTGTGCAACAAAACGGTGATTTTTTAAAAACCCATATTTTTATCAGAAATCCTCCCCCATCCCAATGGGCACCTTGTCAGTTGTGCAACCCCAGGGGGACTTTTCCGTGGGGAAGTCCTGCAGCTCAGCTGTGCCTGGATCACCAGTGCCAGTGACACCAAAGCAATGCAGAGAGCTGGTGGTAAGGTAAATAAAACGTGGGGCCACTTCGGAGCGGTGTTTCCTATCCCCAGGTAAAGGCAGGCAAGAGGAAGCAGAGCAGGAGGCAAGCTGGTGTGTTGAATTCCATCTTATCCCATGGATGTGCACATCTTCTCCTCCAGAACACGCTGAAATGGTTAAAATGCCTCTTCCCATTCACCCTCCCCCTCCCAAGAAATCCCAGCCTACCAGGGGAGATCTGCACCCCCTCCAAGCTAGCTTAGCCCCTGGCTTTTTTTGGCAGTGGAGAAAGCCACCAGTTCTTGGGAACAACACTGAATTACACAGTGGCTTACGTCAGATTTACTCCTTCTGTCCTCTGCTCTAGCTGCTCTATTAATTTTGAAATGCCTTGAGCGATTATCAGACCTGGGAAACACTATTTTTGGGGGGCAGCACCCACAAAAAACTGGAATAAACCCTACTGTTGAAAAAGGGGAGGGAACACCAGACATAGGGCTGTGCTTGCCTGGATTTCCAGTGTTTTAGCGGGAATTTTCGTTAGAAACCGTGCATGTGCAATGGTTGGGGGATCTCTTGGGGGTCTGCAGGGGGGATCACACCCTTTCCCCACCTGTAAACCACTTTTGAGGTCAAAGCATTACTCCCAGGGGCATAGAGGGTGTGAAGGGGCAGCCTGGGAGCAGGTTTGGGATGTGAGGGCTCCATATGGCTGGAAGGGATTAGCCTGGAGGATTAGATGAGTGGAGAGGAGGGGAAAGTTGCTGCAATCCCCCCTCCCCAAAAATCCTCATCTCTGACCCCTGGCAGATGCGCAAAGATGATTTCTGGGGACGATTAGCACTGCTTTAGGTTTGTCTGTGCCCCTGGAGTCACAGCTCGGTCTCGATGCCGCCAGGGTAAGGCGATGCCACGGCCTGGGCTGGGATCCTGTGCTGGCAGGTGGTGAGGAAAGCTGGGATTTTCCTCCTGCCACCGCCTCCCACCCACGTGTTGCACCTTCCCTTGCGCTCGGTGTGTTTCCAACCCGAGCTGTTTGCTCAAGCTCTCAGCTTGCCTGGAAAGAGTATCAGCGGTGCTCGGACAAACCCGCTCCCCCGGGATGGGTGAGCCTGGCCTACGGCACTTGGGAAGTCACGCGTGTTGCGACCTTGTTGGTGGCCAGCCACTGCTGCTGAGGGACGTGGGGATGTGCTGAGGGTGCTCTGCAGCTCCAAACTGGGCAGTGAAATGCCTCAGGGATGCAGGATGCTCCGTAGCTCCACACCAAAACGCTGCAGGGATGCCAGGATGCGAGATGTTCTGTGGCTCCTTTCCTAGGCAGGGTGTCAGTGAAAAGGTCTGCATGAAGGGCAGAAAGAATATTTTCACCATTTTTCAGACATCACCCTGGAAATCATGGGGATCATGCCAAGGCATGATGGCTTTTCTCCATCATCACTCAGTCGCAAAACCCATCTTGCTTGGGATTGGGGTTTGCCAGCAGCTTTCCTTGTGGTGCTCCGGTGTTGCTGTCCCAGCAATGGCTCGTCGGGGGCTGGGTTGGCTCTAAGAGCACAACTGCAGCCTCATGAAGGATTTCTAAGCCCGTAGTGGCTTCTTGGGATGAATCACGGGTGCAGAAACATGGAGGGTTAGTCATGACAGTGCTCCCAAGAGGGTGGGTCCTGTAACATGGGTGTTACTTGGGTGGTGGCAAGGACAGAAGCCCATAGCCATCACTGCTACTGAATACAGCAGCCCTCAAATCGGCGCTGAGTCCATCCAGCCCAGTCAGTTGAGGGCTCTGAAGGGCTGCCCTGGGTCTGGCCACAGCGGTGCCGGCTGCTCCCGTGCAAAGTCCACCGCCTTCCTCCCCATCCACCTCGCCAGGGTTTATAGGATCTGCCGGACTTTGTCCCCGTGCAGCAAGTCACAGCCCGTAGTTCAGTTCAGCTGCCACCTCCGCCTCAGTTTGAGGCATTTCTACCCCTCCCTCCAACAGGGTTTTTCACGGAAGATGCTGTGCAAAGAAGGTGCTACAAAGCACCGTCAAACATCAACAGAGCCGCCTTTATTAAAAATGGTGATTCCTTTTTTGTTAACCTGCTGCTTTGTTAGAGAAGGAGACTTCTTCCTTTTTTCTTCTTTTTTTAATTATTTCCTTTTTTTTAAGGGCTCGCTGTGGTAAAACTTTCACAGATCAGCAGGCAAATCCATCAGGGGCCGCTGCGAGCGGGGCTGGATGCTCGGCCGCCTCCGTAGGTACACAACACCCGCCCAAACGCCCGCGAAAGGTTACGGCCCTGCTCAAAAAGCGCCGCCGTAACCTTTCGCAGGCGCTCAGACAGGCTTTGTGTTCTTACACGAAGATGGTGGCCACGAGCATCTTGTCAGGGATGGGCAGATGGTGTTCACCTGCTCCAGACCAACTTCTTTTGCCCTTTGCCTTTGGTGTCGGGGAATAATACCGGGGCAGCTGCTCGCAGTAAAATAGGCTTAAGCAAATGGGATATTTTGGCATTCAAGTGCACGACAAGAATGGGAGTATTTGCATTAATTCTCTCCTCTCTTTCCCTGCGGCGGGAGAGGATGGAGAAAACGGGGATGTTTTCCCGTGGGGTAAAGCCAGGGCCTGGTCTTCTCCTCCTGGATTGGGGGTGGGAAGTGCTGGATGCTGTGCTGGGGTGTCAGTGCTCCATCCCGCAGCGTCTGACTGCCCAGACAATGGAAAAGGATGTTTTTCTGGGGAGGTCACAGTGTTTCCTGCTGCACTGCAAAGGCAGTTGCCGGGAAAGGGGGTCTCACCCCCTTCCCTGGATTCGGATGAGGGTTAGTTACGAGGCATCACTGACTCCCCGTGCAAACTCACGGCTTTTTCTGTGTTGTTTTTGATTGCAAAGAGCAATCGATGATATCAGCTGGCTGAAACACAAGGTGGCAAAAATTTGGGGGGGAAAAAAAAATAAATTGAAAAATATATTTGTAGTCTGCACCCATCTTTAATGGGGAAGTTGCTGCTGGACTCTGGATGCCTTTGGGGTGTGTTGCCAATGGGATTGGCAATATCCTCGTTAGTTGTCTCAGTAAATCCTTTGGACAAGTTAAAACTAGTTTTCTTCAAATGCACGTGGTGCAGTGGCGTGGCTAAAGTCACGGGTTATTATTATTTTTCCTTCTTGAATTAGATTACCAATTTAAATCTAGCTTTTCTTGCAACCCCTTCCAAAATGCGCTTGGCAGTTTCAGTCTGGAAGAAGGCAGAGGAGCAGTGAAGAGCAGGGAAGCTGGGAAGCAGAAGTCCAGCTGCCAACACCAGCAGCTTCCCCTGCACCTCACCACCATATTATTACTAGTTTTTTGAGAGGGAGGCAGTATTTTCCTTAATCTGATCTTTTTAAAGGCTAGACTTGAAACAGAGAGGACTTGATTCTAGCTGCAATGCTTAAGGGCAGGATGGAAGGTGAGCTGGTGCACGTGCCTCTGAGCATCCAGCCACACAATCCCACATAGCTACAGCCCAGAAAATGCAGCATGGAGCAAGGGATATCACTGGGAGTAGTGTCCTGTGGAACTTTACCATCACAACTTTACAGTGAACTCCAGGAAATTACCTCTCCCAGCAGCTTTGCTTGCTGGGATCATCTTCCTTTTGGTTTTAAAAATTGTGATGCTTTTTAAAAATCTGAAATCAACCTGTGAGCTTTCCATAAAGTCTTGCGTGGGTGCATCAGGAGCAAGTTTAGGTGGAAGCACCGAGTGTCCAGTGCAGAAGGGAATGCAGGTTGTTGGTGCAAGGAGCTGCCGGGTGGCCCTCACAGAGCCAAGCGTCCCACACTGATAGATGAGCAGTAGATTAATAGTCCTAAGCAATTGCATTATCTAATGAAAATTTTATATAATTATTTTATATAACTTTTTTGGCAGGTAGACCCTGAAATGGATGGTATTGATTTCTGGAAAAGAGCCTGGCCTGTCTGTTGCTGGAATTATTAGAGGAGAATTGATAGTAATTAATACCTGTGTATTTACAGCATTTTCCAGGGTGCTAATTGCATGGGATCCATTTAAGCTGTTTGGCAGTGGGGAGGGTTCATAGCTGGACATGGATCTTGTGCCGGGGAAGATGCTGGCAGTGGGAAAGCCGGGACCATCGGCTTCGTGTTCGCTCCAAGCCGGGGATACGGGGCACTCCGGGCTGCCCATGGCAAAGCATCCCTAAATACCAGGGCTGGGGGGAATCTGCACACCCAACCACATGGTGTGAAGCCCTGGAGTGCTCTCCTCTGCAAAGCCCTTCCTGAGTCAGGGGAAGCACTTCCAGCAAGCCTGGCTTCACTTCCCACAAGTTTCCCTTTGTAAACCTCCCTGTACACACGCGTGTGCAAAACGGAGCCTAATTGCCTTTAGTCTGTTTGACACCTCCCATGCTTATCCCTCCCCACTCTCCACCCCCCCCCCCCCCTTTAATTCGGTCGCTGTGAAATTTTTGCAGCCCTGCCAAGTTATTTCCTTGGGATATATTTAGAGAAAGCCAGCTCAGCAGAGCGCGCTGGGTGTTTGTGGAAGGATGTTTGTAAATGTTAGCAGGAACGCTGGCGGGCTGGCGGAGCAGATGTCCGCGAGATGCTACCAAGAGCCTTATTTACAAACTTGTAAATGACTGAAGGGGTTTCCTTCCCGGGGATAAGGGGGACGCCGACTTAAGAGATTAAAATCCTATTGTTTCGTGGCCGGAGCTGCTGTCTCAGATTATCCTTTACAAGGGAGGGGGGGGAAAAAAAAAACCAACAAAAAGACCCGTATTAGCTTGAAACACCATTCAACTGTTGTGCCTTTTTTTAATGGGGTTTTTTTTGTAAGGCTCAAGGAAAATACGGGGCTGGGGGTTGTTTCTTTCTCCATAAAGGAGAGGGAAAAAGTGACCGAGCGTGGCTGTTCCCGACCAGGGTGTATGCTGGAGCTTTGTGTGCCGGGTGCCTCGCAGGTGATGGATTTAAAATAAGCACAAAAAGCTTGTGCTGTTGTAGAAGTTGTAATTAAGCTGAACCTGTATGCACCGCGTGGCGTCCTATGGGAGCACAGCGATGGCTTTTGGGTGGTTTGGTGATACTGCTATGAGCCCACTTAATCTGTTTTGGGGTTTTTTTTATATCTTGAAAATACACAAAGCCTCAACCCAATGTTCTTTTACCTTCTCTTACCCTAAAATAAACCAAACCCGGTTTGTTTTGTCCTCTGGAGCATCCAGCCAAGCGGCTTGCGCTGGAGGAAGCAGGATGGACTGTGGCATACCCCAGCTGGGGAGCACAGCGTGCCCCGAAAACACGCGGAGCCCACGCGAGGGGCTCTGCAGGCGCCGTGGTTTTGAAGCGGGTGCCCGCCGCTGGCACGTGGGCTGGCAGTTGCACTCTCAGAACCTGCAGCAGCCTGGTGCTCTATTTATTTTGGTGCACGTTGATGCAACACAGGCGCTGGCACCGACCCGCGGAGGGGACTGATGTGGGAGAGGATCTGAGGGCTCGGTCCGGAGGAAGCGGCCGGCGTGTCGTCCTCCGTGGTGTTAATCGGGTTACTCTGAGGTGTGGGAGGGTTCTATTATTAAATTTAAAACCTGGCTATATAAGATGAAGGCAGCTTTAACGAGATGAAAAGGCTTAACTGGAGTCCAATTAAATTCCGTATTACCTGTTTACGCAGCCTGCTTAAGTCCTGACCCGCACGCTGGTTTCTTCTTTAGGCTCCAAAGCCTGTGCTCTAGGCAAAAAAATAAAATCAAAGGAGACAGATAGATGCCAGATCACCAGCATGTCCTGAGCACCCCCGCGTGCTCCTACCGGAGGCAGCTGCTCTCGAGTCTTGTGCTGCTCCCACAGTGGCTGCAAGGTGTTAGATGCAGCCAAAATCCTCTGGTCCACTCTTCTGGAGAGGAGAGAGAGGGCAAAAACAGCTGGAGCTCGAAAAGGAAGTATCCAGCTATCCTTAGTTTGGTTTTAGGTCTGTGCCGTGAAGGTATTTTGGCTCTCCCCATCTCACTGCTGGGTTGATGGAGGCTGTGGCTGGCCGAGCAGCCAGTGCTGGTGGTGCTTCCCACGAATGGAGCATCCTCTCTGCTGCCTGCCAGCACCTTGTACCACTTGGAATGTTATTAAAAGTAAGTGTTTGGTGAAAGCCTGCATGGGATGCTTGGGAAAGCTGCTTGCCCAGAGTGTGTGGTGGGGACACCAGTTTGCGTTTAATTTTGGCAGTAACATTTGCAGAGTTCCTACCACCAGTTGGAACCTGGTTAATAGAAACCATTCCTTGTGCTGGTGAAGCGTGCCACCATTGTCTCACCACGACACTGAGAGCCCTGCAGGATGGGGTGCAGTGCCTTAGCCCACCTTCATGCTGCCCTTCAGTGTCCAGCAATGGGGATGAGGAAGAAGAATCCCTTTCAGCAGCCCCGTGTGTGGAAAACACATCCAGAAAGCCCTTCAACTTCCCAAGCCCTCTCTTGTCGGCTGCTGCCTTTTATTGGGGGGGGAGTACCCTGGAGCTGGGGGCTGGAAGCAGCAGCGTTCTGGCGGTGACGGTGATTTCAAGCCACCTGCTCTGGTTTCTAAATTCAGCCCCCAAAACCCTGGCGGGGCCTCGGCGGTGCCTCGCGGCTGCTCTGGGGCCGAGCGCGCGGCAGGGCGGGGGGCAGGAAACGGCTCGCCGCACCCTGCTCGCAGCAAACCCTCACGCCCAGCAAAGACCTAAACCCTGCAGTAAAGAAAGTAAATAAATTAAAGCACCGGACCACAGCTCCTCCCAGGGCTGTGGGACAGCGGAGGTGAGTCGTGTTCCCGGCTCAGCCGGCCTGGGAAAGCAAATCTAGGTGACACCAAAGTGCCAGTGGGGATGCGCCAGAGGCCAGGGAGCTGGCGTGGGGCAGCCGCGCCATTGCCTCTTCCCTGCTGCTCTTCAGCACAGTTAATACAGCGGAATAACCTGGTTTCTCCTGAAGGATTAGGTTAAGAAAACAAGATGGTTTTAATAGCCCTTTTACATCCTGCATGGATTGCAGCTGAAGACCCTAACCAGCTTTTGTGCCTATCTTTTCCTTTTTTCCCTTTTTTTCCCTCCATAACCTGATGCCAGCGGTCCTGCGCAAGCAGGCTTCTATCGATAATTCAAGGGCCCAGCTCCTGGCTGTGCTGTTTTGTCCGATTTCCATTGCCTCCTGACCTCCATCCTTCTTTATTTGCAAAGCTATACTCGCAGGCAGCGGTAATAAATCAATTAATGACTCTGATGAATCGTTTAATGGCTGACAAAATAACACTACAGTCAACAGCTTGGATCTCTACGGCAGTACCAGAAGATGCTGGTTGACTCAGGGTAGGGAGACGAAACAGAGACTGTTAGCTCAATTAGTGCAATTAGTGTGCGATTTAAAGGCTTAGACGGCATCTGCTGGCGTACCAGGCCGGTGTGTTAACTGAGAGCTTCGGTTTGGAAGCGAAACACGGTGATCCAGATTGTCATCATTCCGCTGGCTTCCACCAAAAAAAAAAAAAAAGAGAGGAAAAATACCAACGTATGTGGCAGGGAATTAAAAATACATATGTGTGTTTGTGTATATAGCTATACATGTGCGCCCCAGGAACACATATATATTGATTTCCAACGCGGAGAAAATTTGCCATCTTACAAAAGGCAAATGAGCTGGCATGCCAGCGTTGCCAGAGCTGTCCTGGCTCATTTCTGGCAGTGGTTTCCATGTGTTTTGGTGGAAGGAAATTCAGGGTGTCACACGCCAGTGGGGACCTTCACGTGGCTGATGTGCTTCTGGTTCAGCACCAGCTTGGACGCAGTGGCACAGCAGTTCCGTGCCCATTTTGGCCAGCTTCCGTGGCAACTGCACATTGAATCTGCACCAGGGAGACTCGATGGGTTTTGGATATTCACCTAAGGAAAGAGCTTTCAAAAGCAAACTGCAGCCAAGAGTCCCTAAAAAGAGTTTCTGGGACAAAATGGTGAAAACAAACCATGCGGGAGGAGTTGCGTGGCCAAAAAAGTCCTGGAAATGGGTGCTGGAAAACCCTTGGGTTTGGGCACTGACTCTTTGGGTTGGGGTGCTCACCCTTAAGGTTTGGAAAAGTTGTTCCTGCTGTCTTTTTTCCCCTTTTTTCTTTCATTTCTGGCACGCCCAAGGTGTGCTACAGAGCTGCTCCAGCCACGGCTGCGCTCGCATCGCTCCGCCAGGGCTAAAGGTGCCTCGGTGTTTACCTTAGCAGCGGTGATGGGGAGGGGAATAAAAAAAGAAATAAAATGTCACTTCGCAGCCTTGTAAATCATTCATCAAGGGCTGACCAATTTGGCTCCCATCCTACAATATGCTCAGGGCACTTGCGGGTTTTTAATTACCGAGTTCTGCCAAGCGCCACATGTGCGAGGAACTTTAAATCCCCGTTTACGCCGCGAAGGCATAGGTGAGGTTTCAGGGTGTTTAACACGGAAAAATACTCTGTGGTTTTGTGGAAAAATGGGCATTGGCTTCAAGATTTTCTTTGGCTCCTCTGCCCTTCTCTCTCTGCTCCCTGTTGCAGAGGGGAGGAGAAGAGCAGCGTCCTTTACCCCCGGATCCCCAAATCCATGACCCTCCTCACTCCCCCCACCACTTTGGGATCCATTTCGCTTTGGGAGATTCCCCAAGCAAAGGATTATAGTGTGCTGGAAATCTCTTGAAACCATAAAATATCACCTTGGCAGCTTTATTGCAGCGCTTGCCGCCTTGGGAGAGAAGCGTTTTGCGTGATAGAGGGTTTAATAAAGGAAATTCCAAATGGGCTCGCTGCAGTTTGGGGCTTGGTCTTATATATTTTTGCATTAAGAACCGTCATCTGCTTTGCAGAGAAACTGCAATATGTTCATGGCCTTGGATTAAGATTTGGTTTTACTTCTATAGCTGACCCACTTGGGGGGATGGAGGGAGGGAGAGAAGTGGGTTCACTCCCTCTCCCATCTATTTTTGCTGCCGTCTGATGTATAAAAAGAGCCTGGAATGGGCAGGCTTATTTTTCCTGCCAGGACTTTTTTTTTTTATTAACTGTAAAAACACTCAGATCTGGCCTTTGCTGCTGATGGGGGGAAGGCTGCTCGGGATGCCTTGTTCAGGGGCACAGGGGGAGCGTGGCGTGGGCTGTGCCTGGGGGTGCAGGACCCTGTAGCCTCAGGGGGAACTGGTTATTTCACGAAGGGAGGCTCTTGCTGGGGAATCAGCCTCCGCTGTTGTCTGTGACACTTGCAGCTCTGAGCTGCTGGGGTGGGAAAACCAACCACTCATCCGGCATGGTCCTGGCCTTCATCCCACATCCTGCACGCCAGCTCCTGCTGGAGAGCGTGGTGAGGGGCGCAAGGGATACCCTAGGAAGGCACAAGGCAATGATTAGTCTGGTGCTCCCCTGCCTCTGCAAGGCTTTCTGGTCAGGAATAGCAAGATTGCCGACCAAACACGGGGATCCTATCTTGTCAATCCTTAGTCCTTAGTAATAATCCTTAATTTTCCAGGCTGCCCTGACAGCCTGGCTTCCCCCTCTGCTCACATCTTGTGGTTGTTGCTGCATCGGATGCAGTTCGGAGCCGGGGCTGGCTCAGCTGCTGTTGGGACGTGGGGTTTGTTGGGTAAAACCAAGCCTGAGCAGGCTCACATGTACCCCATCTGTTCATGGGATTTCCTCAGTGGAAAATTTTTCCACTGTGGTTTTAGGTGGGTACGTCCATCATAAAAATTGGTGGAGGGAGTAGTTCAGTGATCCAAACCCAATTAACATCACTGAGGTGCCTTTATAACTGCCCTGGGAATGGGGGTCACCTGGTGGTGGGCAAACTGGGGTGCACTTGGATGGCACAGGTACTGCTCCTAACCCCACAGGGATGCGCCACCAGCAGTGGTTTTCAGAGAAAGTTCTCCTTCTTATATTTTCCATCAGAGCAAGAGCTTCCCATTATGCTGGTACTTTCCCAGAGGAAGTGAATGAATACAAATAGGGATGCTGAGCAGGAGGGAGTAGGGTGTCCAGGTACTCCATGTCTGTCCCTGTCCCTCCTTTTTGGGGCTGGAGCTGCGCTAGTGGCTCATTCTGGGGAGGCACAAGGGGGAATGTGACTCCACAGGTTGATTGTAATGAATTTGGAAATGAATAATAAAGCCTTGGCATGTTGGTGAGGTCAGGGAAGCATAATTTTGGAAGGACGGGGCTAAACCAGCGAGCATGGCGGGGAGGCGGGAGAGCAGCATTTTAAAAGCTTTCAAACAGCGTCTGCCTAAAATGACACGTTGGATGAGGCTCCTTGGTGGATTAACAAGACTCAGTGCCTGGGTAAATGAATAAACAAACCCCAGATTCCTCTCCAGGTTCTGTGTGGCCATCTCCTCTGTGGGTGAGTCACAGAGACCGGTGGCCCTCCAGCTGCGAGCATCCTCCACCCGTTCCTCCAGAGGGAAAGATGCTCAGGGCTCCGGAGATACAAGGCAGATTGACTCAGTGTGATGTGCCAGGAGAGGTGGCATTTTTAATGTGCTTTTGTCATAACTCTGACCACGTTTGCCCTGGTTTTGTTCCCCGCAGAGCGCAGCTGCTGCCCCGAGTCCCGTGCTTGGAAACATTCCCCCGAATGACGGGATGCCCGGGGGCCCCATCCCGCCCGGGTTCTTCCAGGTAGGCTGCCGCTCCTCGCGGTGCTCCCTCCACACCGCGCACGTGTTTGCTTTCGCTCTGGGTGTCAGCGCTGTTGTGCCTGTGGTTTCGTTTTTTTTTTTTTCCCAAGAGGATGCTAGGGAAGCAGCATGCCTGCACAGCTGACCTGTCTAGGGATAACTTGTGTTCTGCTGTCCTTCCACGTTTGCTTTCTATCTTTTGTGGCCTCAAAGCAAATTCCTTTCTTGCTCGAAGAGGTTACTGTGTATTTACAACCAATGTTTTTTTCCAAAGCTGCTTGGTTTGTGTTTGGGTTGGGATTGTATTTGTTCTCCAGTCCTAACAGACGTGCGTAATTGAAAACATTCTGGATTTTGATTCCTGAAACTTTTTCCCCCTCCTCTGGTTAACCACTTGATTTTTTCCAAATGCAATCACTGAACACATTAACAAACCCTGGCTGCGGCTGCAGGCGGGAGTGGGCTCCAGCCAAATCCCTGAATGCCGTGGAGGCACCTTGTAAGCAAATACCCACCAAAGTCCCCTCACTCCTTCCTTATCCCACACCGAGCTCTGACGGAGGAGGGAGTAACATGTTTGGAGTGATGCTGACAGAAAGGGTATCAATAAGCACAAAGAAAAGGAGTTTTTAAACCCTGAACCTTGGGGGTTTTCTCAGGAATCTCTTTGCCCGGGGGTGAGCTGCACCGGTTTCCAGCAACATAAGCTTTCGGTGCTTTAAAATCCTCCTGCTTGAGGACGAAACACTTGTTCGTGTAAAAAATGGGATAAGAGTTGAAAGGAATATTTGTTTTGGCAAGCTGGGCTTTTTTTAATCTGGGCTTGTGATTTGTATATGGGAGAACTTCTCAGGCAGTAGACAGGCGAGCTCGATAAGGAGCTTCTGATTTATTGCGGCGATATCTGAGCCCGATATCGGCGATTGCATTTGTGTGGGAAGGGGGNTTTTTGTTTGTTTGTTTGAGAGAAAGAGAGATCCCATTTCCTGAACGTGCTTCTGACAAAGTAAGAATATCCGATATTGATCGGGAACCCTAAAACAGGCGAACCTTGTAGCAGCGCTCGGCGGCGGGGGGCGAAGCCAACGGCGGAGATGCAATCTCGCAGGTCATAGCTGCTGCCAGCAATCCGAGTGCCAAGCTGCTGCTTCCAACAAATGTGTCTCCAAAACGTCCTGATCTCGCCCCGCGGTGAAGCTGACTGTCCTTTGGGGCTTCTGCTTCACGCCGAGCTGCGAGGGCTGCAAAACTGGCATGAATTTAGGGCAAGGCATCAAGAGTATGGGTTGGCTTTCCCGGAGCGGGAGAGGTGAGGAAGAGGAGTCACATCTCTCCAGACTGACTGTTCATGCTGCCGTCTCGACTCTTCCCGTTGACAGCCCCCAAGCTGTCCCCCCTCTTTCCTTTCTGCCCTCCTGTAGCACTTCTGCTCTGAGGGTCTGACTCAGGAGCAAACAACCCATCCTAGCTCCCTGCCTCCCGTGCAGCTGGCCTGGGAGCCGCTGGGGAAGAGGGTGGCTCAGAAGCAGGAGGAGATCCTGAAACCCCAGACAATGCAATAGCACTGGTACAGGTGTCGTGTGGGGGGTGCTGCCCATTGCCAGCGCTGCCGGAGGGAAGAGAGGACGGGTGCTGGTGCATATGGCTCACATGTGACATCTCAAGAGCCTGCCTTCCCTGAAAGCCCTCCAACATCTGGTTTCTCCTCCCAGCCCTCGGGATGGAAAGCAGAAGAAAAATCCCACCTTTTAACACAGTCTGAACATCGCCTCCATGAAAGCCTGTCTGATTTATTGCGGATTCCAGCTTCAGGAGATGCTGGAGAGCAGCTCTTTGCAGAGGTGGGCTGGAGGCTCAGTGTCGAGCCAGTCACAGCTCGGGGGTAATTTCCTATCTGTAGGAGATTAAAGTGCCTAAATTCAGAGGGCAAAAACAAAAAGGTCACAGAAGATAGAAAGGACTTCTCCCCAACCCTTGGTGTGCCAGCCCTGGGAGTGAGTGAGGTGGTACCACCTCAGCCAGTGCCGTCCTCATGCCAGGAGACTGCTGGAGAGGGCTCAGGGATTTTCAGCATCTCGCTCTTCTGCACCAGGGACCTGCAAGGGGTATCTCCAAGGGTAGCAGGCATGGGCAGATAGTTTTGGGAGGATTTAGAGAGCCTGATCATGTCCAGGCATGGTGGGGCATCACACAGGGAGCTGAGGAATGAGTCACTAGCAGAGCTCAGTAGCAGAAACCCTGCACTGCCACTCTTGGGGTGCATGAACCCCCCCCAGCCCTGCATGTGAGGATGTCCACCTCATGTTGGCAAAGGGAAAAAATTATATGGACCGTTCCTGAGACTTTGTAGCCCAAACCCATGTGAGTGAACTTGGGAGAAGGAGGAATGCTCCAGGAAAGGGAGAAGGAAGAAGGACTCCAGGCTACAGCGCCCATCCACAGCCGCTGCCTTGCAGTGAGATTCCCTTCCCAGTGCCAGGGCTCAGCAGCGACCTTCAGGCCAGAGGCCAAGGGAAGTGCAGCCTGCAGAATCTCCCAAAATGATGGGAAAGGAGAGGTCCATGGCACTCCTGGGTTGCTGGGGCATTTCATGGTGCCAGCCAGCGTCACAGCATCAGCTGCGCTCCGGACAAAAGGTTGGCTAGGTTGACGGCCAGCATGGGTAGATGCTTTTATTTAAATCTCTCTCTTTGTCCCATTGAGATGAGCAAACAAACCCTCTGCTCATCCTCCTAAAGGTCATCAGAGGCGTTCCTGCTTTTGTTTTGAAAGCTGGATTGATGCCGGGGTGCAGATCCCTTGCAGGAGGGACGGGGGGGTGGTGCCAGGGAAATATAGGAAGGAAGACGAAAAATTGAAAGCGGTTAATACCACACC
>VZRQ01004003.1:395886-406337 GCA_013397975.1 Machaerirhynchus nigripectus | reverse complement strand
TTTTTGTTTTTTTGTTTTTTTGATATGCAGTTGTTGGTGAACTGAGAAGTCAGTCATGGGTATCAGACTGTTTTACCTTCCCAAGGTAGCCTGAGAAATTTAACTTGATGTGGGTTTTTAAGCTTCTGTTAGTAGCAGCAGTTGTAAAAAGAAGTAACTTTAAACCTTTCTTCTTTTTTTTTTCAGTACTTAGCACTGGGGTTTTTTGTGTGTGCGTGTCTGTATGTGCTTATTTGCCACTTTTTTTTTTTAATATATCTCTATATATTTAAACTTGAACATTATCTAACACTCAGGGTTTCCCATGCACTAATTTTAACAGCCTCACCTAGTATTGCCGATGCCAAACACGCTCTCAAACAATAAACCTACAGAGAAAATGTCTAAAAAACGGACTCCAGACACCTTTCTCTTTTTTTGTTTTTTTCCCTTTTGAAACGTAACTTTTTTGAAAAGGATGTCTCCAGAAAAAAAAAACAAAAAAAAACCAAACAAAAATACCAAAAGCAGCGTGTGCAGGCTAACCAGCGTGCGTGGGGAGCGTGCTGCCTCCCCACAGCTCAGCCCTGACCCCCTTTTGTGTCCCCACAGCCGTTCATGTCGCCGCGCTACGCCGGAGGTCCCCGGCCCCCCATCAGGATGGGCAACCAGGTACTGCGCTCCCGGGATTCCGCGGGATAGCTGTTATTTGGGAAGGGGGACGAGGGCCAGGTGTCCCGCAGATGCTCCTTGGGTTTGAGTGGCAAGCGTTGCCTCCTTTGGTCACCCTCCTTTCTCCAAGTGCTGGAGCGTCGGGTGTCACTGAACGATGAGGGTTTAATTTTATTTTGAGGTTTGGGCCTATCCAGGGTGGGAGCAGCAGCGGGGAACGTGCTGCTTTCCACCCGTGGTGTTCCCAGCAGGGCTGGGCCGTGCCGCGTGCTCGCTGCCCGCCTGGATTTTCCCTGCAATCGCAGAAAATTAAAGTGATGGAGATAATCCTGCTGCTGGGCTGACCGAGCGTTTAGATCAGCGGCGGGGTCAAGCGGGGCAGGTCACTGCTGAATTTTTTGGGTTGGGTTTATCCTCTTATCCCAGCTTATACAAGGGCAGTTTGTTTCTGGCCTTACGGACTGAGGCTTCCACCCCACGCCCTGCCTGGATGCATGTGTGGCCTTTGGTTAAGGAATTCATCTCCTTCCCAACGATGCCATGCAGATCCATCGGGTAATGACCAAGCCAGAGGTTATTTGGCACTAAAGGGAAATTAAAGGAAACCTGTGATTCCTTTGAGCAGCTGAGGTGTCTCTGCAAAAATTATCTCGGGAGCTTTTTTTTTGGCTATCAGCGTTATTTTTGTGTAGGTCTAATTAGCAGAAAGAGCAGGATAGTCAGGAAGCAGGATGTACCAGCTTGCTCTGGGTTTGTGCTTGCTGGATTTGAGACTTGAATCTTTGGAACTTGCTAACTGATGGTGAGACAGCTGAGATGTAGCTGAGAAAAAGCCATAAGGGGCTAATGGAGGACCCCCATGCCCGGATGGCTGGAAGAGCTTTCCCCCCGGGGCACTGATGGGTGTTCTAACGAAGTATTAGTTCACTGCACCTCCTCATGGGTCAGTTTTACCAGGACCCCATCCTGCAGTGGTTCTGGGCTCATCCCGAGCTCTGCTGGAAGCTGAGCACAGCGAGCTGGGCAGGCAGGAGAGGCAGGGGAGACTGGTTTGGGGAGGCTGTTCCCACAGCAGAATCAAGCATCCAGGAGTGGGTGAAGTTAATAGAAGGATTTCATTTTATTCCCACAAACACCACATACAAAACACATGTTTGTACCTAGGCAGAGCTCAGCGAGGTTATGGTCACATCCTGAGGGACAAGAGGAATAAATAGGCGGGCAGGAAGGTCAGGCAGCAGAAGTGTAAATACCCACCTCTGCAACCCCCCTGGTTTATCTTCCTCCTGCTGCCAGCTTCCAGCCTGCAAAAAACTTGGGATTGGGCTGATTCTGCCTCGGCACAGCCATGTGCACCCAGGGCCTGTGCTGTGCTCCAGCACTGGGATCCTCCGTGTCAGCATCCAAGGAAAAGGCAGTGCCGTAGCAAAACTGTTTACAGTTTGCTTCCCTCAGGCACACAATATCTGCATTTTTCTTCTCCTTTATCTGTTTGGGGTAGCCTTTGAAGCTTAAATAGCAGCGTTGCCAGTGGAATGTGAGTTTGGGGAGGGGGAGCATCTGCCTTCCCCTCACCCAGAGTGGGGGACGGGTCCCAGCCCTGCTCTGCTGCACATGGAGCATTTCCCCACCAGTCCGTGAATCACTGCCTGGTTTGGCTCTGGTGCTGTGTGTTACCAGGGTGCCATGCTGCTCCTCACCTTCCCCTGCTGCATTTGACACCTCTGCCCTGCTCAGCCTGGGTTTTCCCCTGCTTCCTCAAAGTACAACAGCATGCAGCCTGGGGGGAGGAGGAAACGCTGGCGCCTTGTTTGAGGTTTAGAGGGGGTTTGCAGAGAGGCTGTAACAGTGGGATGCAGCAGGATGCAGTGGGGATGCAGGATTTATTTTTCTAATCTTGCTCCCTTGCTTTCACAGCCCCCGGGTGCCGTTCCCGGTACACAGCCATTGCTGCCCAATTCGATGGATCCCACGCGACAGCAAGGTAAACCCAGCAGGGGAGGGGTCGAGCGCTGATATTCCTAATTAGCTGCTAATTTGGGACCCAGAGTGGCTTTGGTGGTGCCATTTAACACCCCTGCTTTCCTCCCAACAGGGCACCCTAACATGGGCGGCCCCATGCAAAGGATGAATCCTCCACGAGGGATGGGCCCCATGGGTCCCGGTCCGCAGGTAAGCCCAGTGCCAAAGCTCATCCTACAAACCATGGGAGCAACCTCCTGGGGCTCAGAGGGCTGGGAGTTCCCCCCCCCACACACACCCTGTCCCCCCATTAGTGTTAATGCGTTTTACATTAGTCTTGCATCTGGAAATCCCTCCTTTTAACAGGAGTGAGGTCTTCAGAGCTCATTAAGGGTATTGCAGCCTCCCTCCTGCCCTTCTGTCAGAGGGGATGGCACTTAGCTCCGCGCCAGAGCAGCCTTTGAGTGCATTACACTGCCTGCCTGGGAAACAGTTACGACCCTAACAGCAGGAAAGGGAAAGGAGGCTTGCATTTGAAATTAATAAATAAAAAGAAATGGCAAAGATCCCTTTAGCAAGGGAATAAGGCTTTCCCCTGCGAGGTTCCCCTCCACCTGCCCCTCCTGCTGCCTGCTTGAGCTCTCTATTTCAGGAAAGGGGAGTAAACTCTTGAAATTAAGCAGATCTGGGTTAATATATGCTGTCGTTCCGTTGATTCACTTTATGGAGTGGCTTGTTGTTGACTCACTCCTGTTTGTTCCTTCTACGAGACTTCAAAACCAGATTACCATATTTTGGTTGGAGGTTTATCCTCTCTGCATCGTCGCCTACGTGGAGTTTGTAGCGCGAGGATCAGAGTCTGTCAGGAGACGAGCGGGTGCGCTGGAGTTTTGTTTTGTTTTGTTTTTCCCCTGGAGACTGTTGAGATAAGTGAATGTTGTGTAAAGAGGGAGCTGTGTCATCTCTTCAGCACCAACCTGAGGATGCTGCTCAGGGATGCTCGGCCGTCTCCATCCGTCCTAGGGTAGGGGACAAAAAAAACCTGCGCGAGCATCGTTTCGCAGGCAAGCCCTCTCACAGCGCTGCTGCTGCGCTTAAAATCCTCCTTTCCTGGAGGACTACACTCAGGAAAAAAAAAAGGAAAAAAGGCATTTGCTAGCGTGGCCTGCGCCAAGGCGAGCGGCGGCGGCTTGCCCGGGGGAGGCTGCTTCCCACTGCCAGAGCTCGCCGTGAAACTTGGAAGCGGCGAGCGCGCGCTGAGCGCCGCGTGGGATGGCGGCGGCTCCAGGAGCCGGCAGGAGTTGTGAAATGTTCAGAGCTTTATTTTTGACTCCGCCGTTCCCTGTGTGTGTGTACATCGGGGAGAGGTTTTTTAAGAGGCAGCCTTTCCCTGGAGAAGCGCTGGGCTTCCCAATCTGGCACCCGCAGGCGCTGCCTCCCCGCAGCCGTCCAGGAATCGGCGCCTGCGCGGGCAGCCACCAAAAATACCGACCCAGACCCAGCAGCCCCTCACACCTTGTGTGCCCAGGGCTTGTTTTCCTTTAAGCTTTGCGTTGGGACCTTCCTAAATACTGCTCAAACGATTCCAGAGGGCTGCAGAACATCCAGCCAGGACATCCCGGCGTCCTGACAGCAGCTCCTTATTATCCAGCAGTGATGAATCATCCCTTTCAGCTGATTGCCGCTGCCTTTTTCCCTTTAAGAGTCCCATTTGTAGCTCTGCAGAAGCCAGGACAGGGTTTGCCAGCACCAATATGAAGAGGGTTTGTAGCTCCCTGGGTTTTGGCGGTGCCTTGCCCAGGTCGCTCGGCACAGCTGCGTTCCCTCCCCACCCTCCCTGAGCATCTTTCAGCTGGCTTCGTTTTCCAGCCTTTCAGCTCNTTTTTTTTTTTTTTAAACAAGGGGCTTGATGCTGCTATTCAGTGTAAATGGCTGAAATTTCGATCAAATTAAGGACTTGCTGGTAATTTGTTTGGGGAAAACCCTTTTCTGCCTTTTCAAAACAAACTTTGGTGGTGCCCTCAGCAGTGCACCGTGCACTGGTGCATCCATAAATCCAGGTGAAAATTGACAGCACTGAAGTACTGTACTTAAAATCCAGCTTGGAGCACTCCAAGGGGCTGTGCTGTAGGAAGTGGCCAGCCATCCCTCCTCCTGCTGTAGCAGTTTTTTCTTTAAATGGCAGAAATACAGTCCAAAAAGATGCATTACAGAGAGGGAGGTGGGAGGGGAGGAGCGGCAGCGTGACCTAAATCCGGCTGCACGTCGCCTGGAGGGCACAGGGAGCAGAGCACAGACCAAATGGAGCGCGGCATTCAGGGGATTCCTCTTCCTCCCCTGCCTTGGGCTTGGCTTTGTACTAGAGCTGGTTTTAGGAGATGAGGGATGCAGATCTGAGGCTCCCGGTCCCAGCTGGAGGCTAAGCCAGGGAGGAATAAGGCAGGAGAGGAGGCCCAGGGGGCTGCCTGCCCTCGCCCGCTCCCTGCGGCTGCAGACCCACTCCGGGGGATGGAGCAGAGAGCTGGGGAGCAACAGTAAAACAAGCCTGGCTTGGTTTTCCCTACTCCAGCAGTCATCCAGGGAGGAAGGAGTGCTCCATCTCGGGGGGAGCTCATGTAGCCTTTCCTCATCCTTACGCTGCAGCAGGAACCTTCCAAGTGGTGCCTTTTCTCCTCCTGCCCCTGTTTTCTCCTGCACAAAGGGAAAAATCCAGAAGGCTGTTGCTGGCTCTGGGGGCTGTGAACAGAGTTCTCTCCCAGAGCTGGGAGCGGGATGTTTTCCCTCCACAGAGAGCAGGGAGGGGGAACTTTGGGGCTCAGCCTGGCTCCCATCCATATTCAGCTGCCTGGTTTTTTGTGAACACAATTGCCTCTTATGTTCGTCGTCATTAATTTGGTTTTTTAAAGCTCATTTTTGCGCACAGACCCGCTTGGTTTTTTGTTTGTTTATTGCCCTTTTTTCCCTTCTCTTGTTTCTCTGCTGTCCCTTCCCGTTACGGTAGACTGACCCTTGGTTATCGTTGCAGAACTACGGCAGCGGCATGAGACCTCCACCCAACTCCCTAGGTCCTGGCATGCCTGGAATTAACATGTAAGGCCATCCCCGCGCCGGGAGCTTGGACCTCTGACTCGGGGCTGTCCGGAGGAAAGCACAACATTTATTTTTTCCCCTGTTTAATTCTGTCCCCAGGGGGCCGGGCGCCGGTAGACCGTGGCCGAACCCCAGCAGTGCTAACTCAGTGAGTGTCTTGGGGCAAGAGCAGGGTTGGTTGGGAAGTATCCTGCAAACGGGATCATTCCCCATTAGCTGAGTCCTGCTAATGAGGAGGGGTGCCCCAGCCTCTTGCTTAGGCTGCTGGGACTCCCATCCTGGCTGGGCTGAGGGGGCACTGGGGGTCTTGGCTGTGCCCTGCTGGTATCCAGCTTGCGGGAGCACCCCATGGCTGAACCTGTCTCTCTTGTCCCTACAGATCCCATACTCTTCTTCATCGCCTGGTACATACGTGGTGAGTCCTCCTGCCCCAGCTGTCTGTCCTTTTGTGAGGAGCTCATGTGGTTTGGGGGGGAATCGGTGCCATGGGAGGTGACTGGGCTGGGTTTGGGGGAGTGAGAGTTGGGGGAGGTGTTTGAGAACGTGGGCAGGTGGGCAGTGCTCGTGTTTGCACATCTGACACCGGCTTTGTCTCCGCAGGGTCCCCCCGGCGGCGGTGGCCCTCCAGGGACACCCATCATGCCCAGTCCTGCAGGTATGACCCCCCTGAGACCCCCCCTCTCTCTTCAGGGCCAGCCCTCCCAGGCTCCTGCCCCTTCCCATGCCAGGAGACCTGTATCCCTGGGGTTGTGCTGCCAAGCACAGGCAATCCCTGCCCTACTGATAATGACCAATTTTTGTGGCTTTTGGCTTTCTGGGAAGTGAGTGGCATGGGCTGCTTGGCTTTGGGATGGCATTTGGGGATGTTCCTACATCCCCCTATGGATTTGGATGCTGTGGGCCTCAGGAAGGTGAGGTATTACCTCCCTACCCTTCCCAGCCAGGAGTTGAATTATTTTTCACAGTTGAATTTCTGTGATTAAAAACTTTGTGGATCTTCATTAAATACAAATTAGCCAGAAAATGGTAGTAGTTAGAGGGAATTTTGGGTGATAAAATACAAAAGAATGAGTTCAAGTGGCGTGAGTTTGTTTTAATTAAGAAATGAATTAATCACCCGACTTACTGGGCTTCACTGTTCCACAGATTCAACAAATTCAAGTGACAACATCTACACAATGATTAATCCAGTACCGCCCGCAGGCAGTCGATCGAATGTAAGTCTGCTTTCTAATAATTTACATATCAGATACCATAACAAATCATAATTAACTTCATCAGTTGAGAGTAAAGCAGTTTAATTGATTTCAGCCATTTGTTACAAAACAGAAATAAAACAAACCATCAAAAAGCGATTAACTCTTGGGCGACTTTGTTAATTTTTTATGCTTATTAAGAGAGCAGCGGTCCTGCTGCTCGGGCCGAGGTGCTGGGTTTTGTGGGATATGGGCAACCTTAAATCCTGTGGAATGCTGGTTGGAGGGAGCCCTCTGTGCTGCCATGGCTCTGGGTCTGCTATCCAGCCAAATTTTATAGGTGAACCCACAGGACCATGAGCCCCGCAGCCTTGGGGGGGTGGTGCAGTCCCAAGTTGTGCCAGGGAATGTTTAGATTGGACATTAGGAAAATTTTTGTCATGGAAAGGGTTGGTGAGCATTGGAATGTGCTACCCAGGGCAGTGGTGCAGTCACCATGCCTGGTAGTGTCCAAGAAATGTGTGGATCTGGCACCTCAGGGTATGGTTTAGTGGTGGTGCCGAGTTGACTGTTGGACTTGGTGATCTCAGAGGACTTTTGCAGCCTTAACAATCCAGTCATTCTGCTCCGGAGGGATGGCTGGGGCAGGGACAGTCCTCAGGAGCCACCGTGGCAGCTGCTTGGGGTTGTCTTGTGGCTGATTTTGGTTTTGTCACCTTCTTCTTCCGCAGTTCCCGATGGGCCCCGGCTCTGACGGCCCCATGGGCGGCATGGGCGGGATGGAGCCCCATCACATGAACGGATCGTTAGGTGAGCCACAGTGGTCCTTCATTCCCTGGGGACACTGGCAGAGCATCCCAGTGCCTGCTCCCATCCCGGGGTCAGCCCCCAGTTCACACCAGCGCTCAAAGCAGAGCCTTTGGGTGGAAATCAGTGAGGGTGGGGGGGGGCACAGGGCCATGGCTGCAGGCCCGGTAAGGCTCTTCTCCTTTCTCTCCCCTCTGCAGGGTCAGGAGACATAGATGGACTTCCAAAAGTAAGTGGGGTTGCGGGGTGGGTGGGTGTGTGGGCTCTCCCCTGTCCTCGGCACTGGGGTGCTGCTGTGACCCTGATGGATGGGGACACAGGGGGCGTGACTGGGGTGGGCAGGGCTGTGTCCTGCCCCACGGCATTGTCCTGCCCCCGTGGCGTTTCAGGGGGGCGTGGGGACCTGCTCACCACCTCTCCTCCCGTCTCCCACAGAATTCTCCAAACAACATAAGTGGCATTAGCAATCCCCCGGGCACTCCAAGAGACGACGGGGAGCTGGGAGGCAACTTTCTCCATTCCTTCCAAAATGACAATGTGAGTGAGTGCCTGCCTGGGGACAGGGAGACGGTCCCCGAGGTGTCCTGGCACGGGGATGGGTGGGCTTGGCACGGTGGGTGCCTTTTGGACCTGGGCTGTGCCGTGTGTGAGCTGCTCCAGGACAGAAAAGCGGGCAGGAGGAAATAGGCCAGTGGGTGGAAGTTTGGGGTCTGTGGTGGGACAGGGCTGTGCTGGTGCAGGGGTGGGGATCTGCAGGGTGGAGAGGAGCCAGCGCAGCCTGGCTGAATCGAGGCTCCGTGGGTGGCTGCAGACATCCCTCCTCTTCTCCCTCTATTAGCAGCATATACACATGTGCATGTTAATTATTTGTTTTAAATTGCATCTCGCCCCATACTGTTCTGCTGATTTTCTTCCCGGAAAAGCAAGTTAGAGCGCAGATTAGGCCCTGATAAATTGGAGTCTCCAGCATATCCTCTCTTCCTGGTTTATTAGATCCAATTAGGTTGCTGTGTAGTTGTCATCAGCCTCTTTTTGCATCCGCCTCTTCGATGTCCGGGGGTCTGACCCGCCTGGTTTCTCACCGTGGCTCTGTCTCTCTTGCAGTATTCCCCCAGCATGACGATGAGTGTGTGATTTCCCTCCCCCTCCTCCTCTCCAGGATCAAGAGAGTCAGCTGCCGTTCGGAGGATCTCAACGAATTATGCAAGAAGAAGAAGCTAGGTGTATGGGCAGGGACACGCGTGGCGGGGGCCAAAACCCCAGGTTTAGTTTCATGCAATAAAAAGGCTGAACTTTTTATTCCATAAAACATGAAGGACAAAACTTAAAATATTTCAAGACATGACAAGACCCTTCTTTGTGCAGAAGGGTTTATATATGTACATGACACTTCTTTTTGGAAACAAACGGAAGCCTCTAGCACCCAACTCCGATCTCTTTGCTTTGTTCTTTTAAATAAAGACAGAAACCGAACCTGTTGTATGTTTGTGCCGTGCGACACCAGGAAGCTAGTCTAGATATGAAATCATGTTGTCTCTGTTGTAGTCATTTTTTTAAATAAACTGGACAGTTTACAATGGTGGTTTTCGTTCAGAAGGCCTGTTTTTCTTTTTTTTTTTTTTTCTTTTTTTTCTTTTTGTTTTGGGTTTTTCCCCTTCTATTTTTTGGGGTTTGGTTGTTTTTGGGGTTTTTTTGTTCGTTTGCAGCACAACGCTTCCTCCTCCAGTTAACAAGATCTGCTTTGGGGAAGAGACTCCACCACCTCGTTATAAACTTGTTAACGCAGGTGACCCCTTCTAGGATCACATCCTCGAATGAATCGTGATCTTGCTCTCTGTGACTGTGGCATGCACTGTGTTAGTCTTTCCCCCCCCTCTGAGTACAAGAAGAAATCTCTTGTCCCTCCCTTCCCCAGAGTCCTTCAGCTGGTTCACTGCAAAAATTGATTTTTTTAATAATTTTTTTTTTTCAAAATCCACCGGGGAAAAAAAGAGTTAATCTGACCTGGGACTTTGAAACTGTGATCTCCAGCTAACTGGGATTTTCTGGGGGTTTTATTTGCTTTGGGGGTATTTTGGGGGAGGGGGGGGGGGATTCTTTTCTTTAGAGATGTGCTCTTGTCAGGATTTCACTTATCTATGATTTGGAACTGGATCGAGATATTTTTTAAAGAATTCTTGTTGTTAAAATGTAACCTTGCTATTCTGTAGGTTCGCTCTGTAATAAGAAAATAAAAATTAATGGCAAGCATCGAAGGCCCTTCCTTCTGGTGGGAGAGGAAGGGACGAGCCAAGGCGACGGGTTGGGATCTCTGTACATGACACTACCCTGTAGTTTGGTCTTTGTTTTTCTCCAGCTCCCATTTCTGCTCCATGTATATCATATTCTGTAAAATATTCTCTCCCTTGGATTTGACCTTTGTGCGGATTATTGAAAGCATTGTATCTTGTTTCAGTGTTTTTTCTTACCTTGTAGTCTGGTTCAAAAATTACCGAGAGGGGAAGAAAAAAAATAATTATTATACATTGTAGTTTGTGTACGATATTTGTTGATAATGTTTTATTAAAGGGATGTCTTTTTTCCGCACCCCTTCATTGAAATGTTTTTGGGGGACATTTGGCTTGTTTTTATTATTCTGACTGCAAGACATGAGATGACAAAACTTTTTTTTTTAGTGTGTAATACGAATAATAATTTTTTTTTAATGTTTGCCTTCTTTTTCCTAGGCATTTTCGTTGTGCTTTA
>VZRQ01004003.1:328284-387315 GCA_013397975.1 Machaerirhynchus nigripectus | reverse complement strand
TTGGGAGGTGGGCGGGGAGAGGCTCCTCCTCGCCTGTGGGGCCGGGGGGCACTTGAGAGACCGTCCCTGGGTGGGAGCTGGCGGGGCGCGGACTCGTGTCCCCGGGCCGGCGTGTCCGAGCCCCCGGGCGCGCACAGTAAGTGCTCGAAACTCTGTAAATCTGCGCAGCCCCGAGCCCGGGCGTCTCGGACTCACCCCCGGCCACGTAGGGTTCACAGCCCATGGGTGCTCCGGGCCCCCTGGTAGAGCGGGCGCGGTGGGAAGCCGGACCAGGCGCCTTTGGTTCTCTCTTCCGTTCCCCACCCCGTTCCTTAAAATAAGTCTGTTACTGTTACACGGGTGAAGGTTAGCTAATTAATTGACCTTGACAATGAAACTGCTGGAAGCGCTAAGTGTTCGCTTCCTCCGCTTCGTCACCCGTGGCTTCATAATTTCCTGTGGACCGCTTTGTGTTCAAGGGGTGCGGACAAGTGCGTTGTGAACAGCCTTAACTCGGCCGATGTGTGAAAACAGCCGGGTCCCCGCGAGGCCTGCAGCGGGATTTTGACCTGAGGAGTGTTCAGTGGTCGCAACTCACTCGGAAGCAACGGGAGCAAGGGATAAAATCCTGCGCTTGTTGGCCTCCCCTACCTGTCTGCGTTTAAAGCCACACTCGGTGCCCATAACCAGGGTGGTTGTTTGCCTCGGGCTCTGCCCTGTTTGCCTCAAGTCTCGTGGCTCTAAACGCTGCTTTCAGCTCGCTGCCCTCCCCTGGTGCAAGCCTACGTGAAACTCGGGCCACATCTGGTGGCTGGGTTTGTTACCCATGGTCTTGGTGGTTGGGTTTGTTTCTCCTGGGCTGAGCAGCAGATTTTTACGATGTTTCTGCTCTGGGTGACCAAGCTGCTCGTTTTGTAGGAGATGACCACGGCAGAACGAGCAGGATTAAAGGGTGTAGCTCTGGCCGGGCAGCCAGGCTGGGGAGGAGGGCCTGAGGCTGGGCTAAGGCTCTGCTCTGGGCTGGTGGATGCGAGGTCTGGCCCTTCTGCACCAGGCATTGAGCACTCAAGTGAAAATGAGGTGTTGCAGACACAGATCAGCTCCAGGTTTTCGGTTTGATACACGTGCAGGATGCACAAGAGCGATTTTTCTCAGTCCTTCTCCAAAAACATCCGGCTGATGAGCACGGGCCGCTTTTCATCATGCTGGGTTTGATGCAGGGCTCGTGTTTTGCAGGCAATGAGTGGCAACGAGCAGGACTGGCTGGCTCTGAGGCCCCAGGAACCTTCTGCATCCCAGTGCTGCGGCAGCGGCTGCAAGCCCTGCATCTATGATGTGTACGAGAAGGAGCTTGCACAGTGGGAGAGAGCCAAAGCAATGCAAGACAAAAGCCTTCTCATGGGAAAGAAGGAGCAGGTCGATTTATCTTCATTTCATCCTGGAGCCTGTGCTTTGGTCGTACTTGTTCGGGTTGTGGTGGCAGCTGAGGGATGCAGGGATAAATTCAAGTGGTGCCTTAAGAGATGGCTGTAAATGCAATTCCCCAAACTCAGCCTTCACCCTCCCCCTTGGCCGCTCTCTCCCTGCTGTAATGTGATTTTCCAAGTGTAGAGTTCTCCCTGGTGTCGCATTACAGCCCTGGCTCTGCAGCTTCTCCTCTCCGAGTTTCCTCGGAGAAGCTTTGTTTTCCTCACCTTTCTCATCTTTTCCTGATTCTTAGATTCGTATTTTGATGCTGAAAAAAAGCTGCGTTGTGTGTGGTGGAGCAGTTGTCTTCAGAGTGTAATTTTTAAGCCTGTCAGTGCCCTTTTACATAAGATTACTATGCTGGGTCAAGCAAAAAAGATCAGCTGAATCAACTGACAATATTTTCTGTTCACTGTGGCCATCAGCAGGTTGCAAAGTTGCCCCCAAAGCAGCGCGTGGCTCTTTTAGCCGAATTATTTCTGTTTGTTTCCAGACATGAGGAAATGATTGCAGTGAGTCATAATAGGATGACCTTGCTGTAAGGTGTAAAAAAATGTAATTTAAAAAGGCGGTGGTGGGGAGAAATGCAAGATCCCAAAGTGCACGCTGCAGAACATGATAATGAATCAGCAGAGAGCTGGAATTTGCACCAGGCCTCGGTATTTAATACCAGTCCTGAGTACCTCTGGCACTAAATTAGCACACACGTTTGCTTCCAGAGAAAAATGAAATCATAAAAGACACCATCTAACCAAGTAATTATTTATTGTTGTTCTTGCAGAGCAATAATTCAGAGCTGAATCCAGATACATTCACTGCATTCAGCGTGAGCTCGGTGGAGCAGCTGACAGAGGACACCTACCAGTACAAATTTGAATTACCAGGAAATAGCAGCCTGCGATTGAGTTTAGGACAACATATCGTGTTAAGGTATTGTTCTCTGTGCTAGTTAAACAGTCTGCATTATGTAACCTAACACGCAGGGTTTTGTCAGTAGACAAAGGCTTCATAGCAGGCAAATCATGATTTCTGTACCTCCACAATGACACAGATGAAAGAGCTCGTGAGCTCGCTGCCTCTGCTAATTCTATGGTAAAAGCTGTAGTTTTCTTCAGCATTATCCCTGTGTTGGTGGGTCAGAAAGAACTAGGTGTGATTAAGAAAATCCATTTGCAGAAAGAAAGACTTAAAGAATAGATGTTACAACAGATGATTTACTCCAGCGTGCTGGAATGAAGACAATGAGCTGCACTTGCCCCAGAGCTCAGTATTTTAGGCCCTGTGTCTTGGGGTAACTCAGCACCCCAGTAGCCAGGCACTGCCTGACTGATTTCTAGCAAAACAACCCTCCTATGTAGTTTGTTGCTTGCCAGAAAGGGGCCACTTGGGGAACGTTTCTGTCTCTCAGCCATCTGTGGTGATCACTGCCAGACAGAGAAAGTCCTGTTAGGATGCCATTGATGGGCATCTGGTGACGTCCCTGGTACGTTCAGGGCCGGTGTGTGCAGCTGGCTCTGCTGACAGCACAGGCTCCTCCCTCCAGCCCTGGCTCATCACACAGCTCAGAAAAAGGTTTGGTCACTTCAATCAATTCCCGTGGTCAGTAGCGAAGAGAAGGGTGGATAATTCCATGGAAAGAGACGACTTACAGGGAAATGCAGTCTATATTGACAAGGCCCGAGGTCAAGGCTGTGCCTTGGCTTTTGTTATTTGATTACCAGATGCTGACTGGAGGCAGAAAGTGACCCCAGCTCAAAAGGAACAGCAAACCTACATGTTTTCTCTCCCCTTTGCCACTCTTGCGTGTTCTCACAAAATCCCTTTCAGGGGTGTGCCCAGGAGCTGGATGTGGTACAGCTGAGGCCACCACCGGGAAAACAAAAGGTGCTGTTAGCCATTATGTTCTCCCTGGATTTCTGCCTCTGGAAGGGAAATGTTTTGCACCTGTGCACAGGCTGGGCCACTGGAGAGAGGACCTGCTGCCTGCCCAGTCGTCCCAGGGAGCTGCAGGAGTTTGGTAATCCCCACTCACCCAAGTCACAGGGGGTTCCTGTTTCTCTTCTCAGAGGAGTGGTGAATGGCTTGGAGGTCCAGAGAGCCTATACTCCAATTAGCCCCGGGAATGCAGAAGGTTACTTTGAAGTTCTAATTAAAGTAAGTGAGCCTGGACAATATGGATTAGAGTATAAGGTATTTTCTTTAGGAACCAAGCATGCTGTCAGTGCTTCAAGTGAGACTCTCTCAAATCCCTCATGGACTGTTTCTCTGTTGTTTTGAAGCAGTTGTGCTTTGCTGATAAAAATTGCAGTTTTTCCCACAAAACTGAAAGCAGAAGTTGACACACAAAGGAGTGCTTTGCAGCAGAAGCCCTTGGAGCATTTGGGAGAGCCCCTTGGGTGGAAAGAGGTGTCCATTCTGCTTCCCTCCTTTCATTTGGCTTTTTCAGGCTGTCTCTGAAATCGCACCCTGTTGTCAGCCCAGCTGAACCACTGATTTTGGGACATGTTTGCCCTTATCTCCCCCCTGTATTTACCCCTCTGTCAGTGGGCAGCTGTTCCTGGTGTGCAGACAGGGCTCTGGAGCAGCAGTCTGAGAGGGACTGCCCACGGGGCAGGGAGGTGTCCCATGGGCACAGGCTGCATCTCTTGGGGTGGACAGGGTGGCAGAGCCCCTTTTTGGACAAGTGTCCTCGCCTTTCTGGAGACAACCACAAAATGCTGGTTGAGTTCAAAAGGATTTTATAGGAGGTTTGGCTGGAAATTTGTCTCATGTAAGTTTGTAGGGCCCTCATAAATCGTTACTTTGTGTGGCAAATACTGACTGGAACATTTTTCCACTACTGCATCTGTATGTCACTAGTGATTCCTCAGGGCAGACACAGACTTGAGTACTGGTGTGAAATTCAGAGTGCTGGGTATCCCGGGTGGCTTGCAGAGAAGGGCCACTTGTCCTCTGCCTGTCTTCCAGGATTTCATGTTTCTGGGGTTTATTATGCATTGTGTGTTCGAACACAAACCCTGCTCTTTAAAAGTGAACAGCTTCTCTAGGACACCTGTGGGAGGGTCATTTCCCCATTCTTGGGGCAATTGGCGTGTGGTGGGGGAGAGAAATGTTGCATTCGAGTTGCATTAATAGGATACATTCACAGGATGACTGTGAAATTTCATGTATAGCGGCTCATTACTCACAGGTTTTGCATTTCAATAATAATAGTAATGATTGTAATGATACCTTTCCTTTATATAGAACCTTTCATCCCAAAAGGAGCTATAGTTATTCTCTGGCAGTGACAAAAGAGGTTGGTAACACCCAGTGTAAAGCAGCCATTTTTATAACTCACTCTGTAGGTTGTGGTATATTTCACACCATTGAGGCAATTTTGGAAAGTAGTATATTATTATTACTATGCAATCCAAGCACTGTTCAAACCCTTCTATCTCCTGTTATTACAGCATTGCATTTGTGATACTACAGTTAAGGGTGAGGGAGTTGCCATTTGCAGAGCATAACCCTCTTTTTGAGTGATTTTATAATGTTAGGGTTTCTCTCCATGTAAAATGGGGTGTGGAAGTTTTCCCCCAGGAGATATTCTCTTTTTTTTTCCTTTTTATTTAGAAAAAACTCGTTTTAAACCCACCCAATCACTTCTCACTTCAATTTTTTGGAAATAATTTTGGTGAAAGAAGGATTGTTTTAGTTTCCATTACCTGGTCCTTTGGGAATAGGCAGTAAGTGGGCCTGACTTTTCTGCTCTTGCCCTGGGTTTCCAGATGTATTTGAAGAAGGGAGGTATAAAATGTGCTCCTTTCATGCAACTGCACACTTTTTGCATGAGACTTAGCACCTGCCCAGAGCCCTCTGAACACAAAATGATTCTGACAATAACTCAGAGCCTGGATGTGTGTGCGATTTACCTTTTGAATGTAACAACTGGTGCTGGTACTTCTTAATATTTCAGGTTTAGGTAAGGGGCTGGGAGGGGAGGAGCATCTCTGTTCTTTCTTAGCTAACACTGCTTGCAAGCACAAGCACAGGCTCCCTCACTCGCTTTTCCTGAGCTGCTTTGTGGTTCACCAATTTTGTTTGCCTGCAGTGCAGCTTGGTGGCCAGCCAAGGCACTGGGGTGTGGAGCCAGGCTTCTCTCCAACGCCTGTGCAGGAAATACCCCCAAATACACTTCTTTTCTGTGGGCTGGAGCTGCCAAAGGCTTGTATCACACCCCATCTTCTGACCCCTGGTTGTGTTGCTCTTCCCCAGGCTTATCCTGGTGAGATCCATTGTGTGCTGCAGCTTTGGGCTTTGCTGCTCTTGCTGCTTGGGCCAGTCCTGGTTCTCCGGCCGCGTCTCAGACCGTGGCTGCTCTTCTGCTCTCGTTTGTTCTCTTTAACCACACAGTGGACACACAATTAGGACATGGATGGCAACAAGACTGCTTGGACAAGCCCTTCATTTTCCAGCCTCTCCTCCCTTCTCATCAGTCATGAGTGAGATCAGCATTCCTGCAGGCAGCAGCCTGGATAATGTTGTTTGTGCCTGGTAGAAAGTAAGGCAGGTTTTTTTGCTCGTGTTTTTCTTCCATGGGGCCAACATTAACATATTCTTTTGGAGCTGTGGAGGCATCCCTCAGCATCCAGATGATCTGTTCTGAAAACAAGGGTTTCACAAATGAGAAACCTGACTTTGGGTCACTAATTGCATCAGCACAGCATCTGAGAGACTGAAACAAAGCAAGAGCTGTGCGGTGTTTATATAACTAACAGTACCCAGAGGGCATTTCCAGACCCCATACCCTGAGATTTGGAGAGCACTTGAAGGCCTGCACTTTGCTTTGCATTCAAGACACTCTTCTCTGTGTGCTTTGTAAGCAAGAACTCTGATAAGCTTTTTCCAGTTTTGGAAATTCAGGCTGCATGAGAGGGGGGTTGTGTTTACATTATAGTCAAGCTGGAGTGGTTCCAATATGATTTAATTTAAATGTCTTTGTTTTGGGTATAACTCCGAGTTATTTTTCAAACAGAAAGATCTTTCTTTTTTTAAAGACACAGAATGTTTTTTTTGTCCCCTTTTCATTTAAATGTAGATAACTTTATAATGGACTTTAGGCTGGGAAACTTTCCAATGGAGTATAATGATTCTTTTCTTTTGTGCAATGTTTTTTATTAGTGCTATGAAGCTGGGCTAATGTCACAATACATAAAAACGTGGAAAAGAGGAGATGTGGTCTTTTGGCGTGGGCCGTTTGGAGGGTTCCCATATCGACCTAATAAGGTTAGTTCCTAAGAGACATAGGATGCTTCAGCCTGTGGCAGCAAGCTTTGTTCAATACTCTGAAGGGAAGACTTCAATGTGATTACTGTTTTCATGATTATTTCAGAGACTTCCTGGGTTACTGTACAGTGTGACAGCATTAGCAGTCAGTTGGAACACCTTCTTGAACTGCAGAATATTTAAGAGGGAAGAGGAGGTGGATGGGAGACAGGAAAATACTAGCAAGGCTCTGTGCTCCTCACTTGCATTAGAAGTTCCTGATGTGCCTAACAAAAGGAACTTTCTTTGCACCAGCAATGAGTGTGGATGGGTTTTTGCCTGGTTTGACCCGCATCGATGTGTTGTGACTGAGCAGGGGAGAAGGGGAGGTGTTAATCTTCTCCTCTCTCGGGTGTTCCCTGGGCTGTTGAGGTGTCAGGTCACTCCCCAAACGCTGATCCCACCTGCCAATACCAGGCTGGCTGCAGGGAAAGGCAGATCTGGTTTCAGGGGGAGGCTTCTCACACACACTAATGCAGTTACTTAATTCTGACCTTTCAAATGAGGAGCAAATTTGAAACATTGGTCATTAAGATCCCCAAAGCCTTTTGGGGTTTTTGGTGGCTTTGTTTTTGGGTGGGTTTTTTTTCCCCCCCAACAAAAATAAATAAAATCTGAGTGGCCAAGCTCTATGCAGAGCAGTTGTGTCCTGCTTCCTGACATACCCATTTCCTCCAGAGGACATTCAGGGTTGTACTTTGCAGCAACCAGGAGAAACCCAGGGAGCATTTCCAGTGGAAGAAAACACAGAGTGGGTCAGCAAAGCGTACTGCAGAATTGAAACTGGAACGTGAATTAATTGAAATCAAGGCTAAAGTTAGGATAAATTATTACATTTGGGTAAAATCCAGTTTTGTTAGATTTGGTATGTAAACCCTTTTAAGTGCTATCTGTAATCCTTTGCAGAAAAATACATTATGAGATCTGAATTTACCAGTCCATGACCTTCTGATATGTTGTTTCTCAAGAGACTCTTTACCAGTGTGGCAGCAAGAGGAACTGACCATGAGCACACCCATTTCCAGCCACCACAGCTCATTCCAAATTATCTGTTTTGTTGTTAGCATGGAGAACTCCTCATGCTGGCCTCTGGCACCGGCCTTGCACCAATGATTCCCATCCTCCAGTCCATAACAGATGATGAAGAGGATGAAACCTTTTTAACTCTTGTTGGCTGCTTCCCTACCTTTGACAAAATTTATTTGAAACCTCTTCTGCAGGATCTGGCTCGTTACTGGAACGTTAGAATATTTTATGTCCTAAGCCAGGTAAATAAATGGGCATGAAGTGTGTTTGTGTGAGGGTTCTGTGTGCTGGGTAAGCCTCTGCCTCCTCCACTTTTCCATGAGCATGATCTTAATTCTTTCCCAGTCATCCAGCCTGATTTGTGATGCAGTAGCTGCTGTTCTTAAATCTCTGCTACATGTACTCACACTGCTCCTAGTCTGGAGAATTTTGGGGAAGTGGCCGTCACTGTCCCTGTCTGCCTCCCTGAGAGCTGTTCTGATGGGATGGACCTGCTGTTCCATAGTCACTGTTGATTATTCCCCCCCTAATTCAGATAGTTGTTGCTGCACCTAAACAGCAAATTAGCTGTTTGTTTTTTTTTTTTTAGTTCCTAATACCAGTGCCTTAATCTGTCCTTATCCTCCATTCATTGCTCATGGCTAGAGCTCTCCTCTTGTGTGCTAGCACCAACTTCCCAGCAATTATTTTTCTTTGCTGACCCATTTTTAAACTTCTAAAAGTTGTTTTCCCCCTTTGTAAAATTACTTTTCTGCCACATTCATGGGAGGAGGGCATACCTCTCAGTGGTCTTACATTTTGAGCAATCTTCTTCATTTCCATTTGGTCCCAAAGTTGCCTGTGTTCTGCGTGGATTTGGTGGTTAAAAATTATTTCCGTCAGAAATGAGGATTCATTGCAGGGAGGATATAGAAAGAATTATTTATGCTAAGGGAATGAATCCCATTGCATTTTTAGTTTCTCAGATGAATCATTTTTTGTATCTCTCACTGTGGAACTGCCTCATACGTTCTGTTCCATGTGTGGCCTCGGCAGGATGAGATTTGGTAGAGGGAAAAGTGCTGGTGACTCGGGCACCCCCTCAGCTGCTCTGTAGGAGCATAACCATAATTGTCTCTGGTGACATGGCTTAAATACCCTTTTCAGGGAGTTAAACTCTTTGACTGCTGTCTCAAGAGCATGAGGAGGTCTTGAAATTCAATCAGCAAAGGGCAAGAAACCCACCTGACCCCTGTCAACACTGTCTGCCCCTCCTCTCTCCCTTTTTCCTCCTCTCTTAGCAGGTTTGTGGTAGTCCAAGGCTGGCTTGTGCATCCTCCCTCTTGGGATTATGTATGTGTCTGTATTTCATTGTGCTGCCTGTCACCACCACATCTGAGCACCTTCTGCTCCTGATTAATTGCAGCAGGGGAGTCCCTGCTGGATCCAGCGCTGCGGGATCTGACACTTCCCATGGGATCAGAGCTGTATTTGGAGCAGAGCTGGCTTCTTTCAGTTTTGGTCAAGGGAGATGGGACTGAAAGAGACTTGGGAGAGGCAATAGAGAGGAATAGACTTGGGCCTTGGGGAATAGGAAGGGTGCCCTGGGAGATGGCTCTCAATGGAGAAGGTTCTGCAGCATTTATTAGTGGTAGTTACACTCTGGTTTTGTTCAGTCCCCTCTGAGTGAATGGCCAGGTCCTGTGGCAGGGAAAGATTTCATCTGGGCTTGGGAAGAGGAATGCAGCTCTCAGGAAGGGTCAGTGTCACCCACATGGTGTCACAAAGGTGAAAATCATCCTGTGCACTACTCTGAGGGGAGGAGGGAGATTCATCTCTAAGCAACGTTGTCCTTTTTAACGTCACACGCAGCAAGCCTTTTACCTTTCCAGGAAACTTCGCTGGAAAACCTTCCTTGGAGCTATCAGGAAAACACGTACACTGGTCGTCTCAATGAGGACTTGACGAAGACAATAATAAATTCCTGTCGAAGAAAGCCATTTGTATTAATCTGTGGCTCTTCTGCATTCAATGAAGATATGAGTAGATACTTGAAAGCTGCAGGAATTGAAGAAAAATCCTGTTTTGTCTTTTAGTGGGATATTCCTGACCTGAGGAAACCTTAGGGTGAGCCTTGGATGTCCTTGTTTCTTTGCAGACATTGCACAGAATGGGAATCCTGCTCGGAAGACTGAGCTCCTTGGAGCAACTATTTGTTGCTCCTCACTCCTGGGTGTTTTAAGGAACGGGTGCCATTCCAGAGTGGCTGCTACATGGTGTGCCACCCACACCTCAGGGACCAGCGTGGTAATTTTAATGGAGGTCTTCAAGTGCAATTTTAAGAGAGAGAGATCTGCTATGGGGGTATGAGAAAGCATCCATGCACACAGCTCTGCTGTAATACGGAGATTGGTGACTTACTTCACAATCCCTGTTATTCTGCAGTGATGTTGTGCCGTGTTAGGTGTCCAGAGGAGAGATACAATCCTCAGGGATCCTTGCCTGGCCAAGGGGACAGCAGAGTCTGGTTCTGTCATGTGCAGGCTGATGTCAGGCAAGTCCCTTCAACCTCACCGTGCCTCAGTTTCCCCACTGTACCCTAATAACAGAGAAGGTGGCACTGATCATTGGAAACAGCCTTCCCAGCTATATATGGGAAGAGTATCCATAAGGATGGAATGATACATTATGTCTAGTGAGAATTTAGGCAGGCTGAGCTGCTGTGCTGGCACAGCCTGTGTTACCCACCCTGTGCTTCACCCTTGAAATGCTACATGTGGAGACAAAGACCATGTCCTGAAACAGGGAGAGCACGGCGGGGTTGTGGCTGCTGTCTGTCAGGGAGGATGGTTGTTTGCTTTCCATGTCCCCTAAGTGTTGTGTCATAGCCCTGGCTCATTAAACTGGACCTCTTTTCAAATAAACAGCTGTTTGGTGTTGTCACAGGACTCTCTCAGGTGCCTGAGGAGGTTCCCTAAGCATACAGGAACACCACCTGAGGAGGGAAAGCTGCGTGGGAGCTGCTGGGGTGCTTCCCTGTGGGACAGGGAGCCAGGGAGCTGCCTTGAGGATGGCAGCCTGGCACAGCACCCAGCCTGGGGACCTGGTACCCTTCTTCCCTTTTTCGGTCTGAAATGCTGCTGGTTTTCCTCTGAGGTATCTGCTGTCCACCCTTTTACCTTTTTAGACCACTGTGTTTAGTATCTATACCTGGAAATACAACTTTTCTGCACACCTTACGTTTTTCTGTTCATTCCCAGTCCATCCTGTGTTGGGGTTTTCCAGGCTGTGTCAGATGATTATTGCATTATCATTCATGCCTTCTTTTCTACCTGTGTCTAACACTGCACCTTACACAAAGGAGATGTAGTTTGTTACACAAAAACCACAGTGTGCACTGAAGTGGGGGCTTGATTCACACATTTGGGAGGGAGTGTAAGTTCCCTTTGCACTGCTGAGATTTGTCTCCAGTTACCAAGTGCCTGGAATTAATCAAGTGTGGCTGCAGCTTTTATGTTAACTTCCTTGGAGCAAGGGCTGACAAGAAAGCCATCTTCCTAACCCAAAATAGGGTTCTGGCTTTAAAGGCGTGGAGATCCAGGGAAGCTGTCCATGGTCAGTCCAAGGCAAGCTTTCATCTCCAATCCATGCTGTGCTTCAGCCATCCTAAGTCACTGTGTAGTGAAGGTGCTCCTTTGCAGCACAGGCTGATAAAATAATGAGATGCTTTCTCCAGTTGCTTTCCCTACTTTGGCCTTAGCTAGGAACATAGAGAAAATATTTTTATCAGATATTAAGCATTTGAAAACCTTACTTCTATTCCTCTTGCTTTAAATATTATGTCTTTTTGAGATTCTTCTAAAACCCCACCCCACCTTTTTGCAAAGGCCCAAGGTAAAAAACTTCACGCTCGCCTTGGAAAAGCGCCGGCTTTCTGCGTGAAAGCTGGGACTGTTCCTTTAAACACAACCCCAATATGTCTGGGTATTTCAGCACATATGGGCCACGATGGTTAAACCCTACCCAGCTGGCCCGGCCGTTCTGCCGCGCAGCTCCCTCTTTGTTCGTGGCTCAAAGGGAGGGTGGTGAGAGACGGAGCAAGCTGTGAGTGCTGCGGGTTGCCATCCTGCAAGGGCGGGCTGCGGCCGAGCGGGAGGAGCGGGGCATGTCCCGCCCGAGGGGACAGGGGCTTTGCGAGACATTCTCCATGGGGGGAGATGATGTCCTTGGAAGCAGGAGCCTTTAAACCGCCCGCAGGCACTTTGTTCTCTATTTTCTGCCCTTCTCTCCCTTCCCCCTCCCGCCTTTTGTTGTTTCTCAGGCTGGCTCTTACACGAGTCCCCTCATCCCCCATGGGGACAGCCCCTTTCAGAGGACGGCGTGGATTCCTGCAAACGTAGGGATGTGGAGTGGGAAGGCTCCGGGGCAGAATATTCCTTGCCAGGGGAAGATGAGAGGTTTCCTTCCCTTTGGAGGCCCAGAACCGCCCCGTGGTGGCAGTTCTGCGGGGAATCGGTGTCGGTGCTGTTGGTGACTGGGGCATGTGTGGAGCCGGAGGTGTGTGAGCTCGGGTGGGCGGCCGATGCCCAGCCGGGGCAGGGGCTCACATCCTGCCTCTCCTGCCGGGCAGGGGGGTGCTGCTGCGGTGCTCCCGATCTCAGGCTGCCCCCAGGAAGCCCCTGCCACCCGTGCGGCACTGTGCTGGGGAGAGGGGCTTCACTTCGCTTCCTTTCTTCTTCCTCATGTGCAGCCTAAATACCTTCTTAATTTCATCTCATTATTTCCTGCCTAAATAATTCCCGTTTCTCCTGGGGACCGTTTTTAAACCTTTGATCTTCTCTGAAGTCTCGCAGTCCTGATCTCGTCCTTTCTGTTTAAATGAATCAAATGTCTTTTTGACTCATGGTTTATAAATTTGCCCACAGAGGAACAGAGGCAACCCCGACATGGCACACCTTGAAATCACCCACCGTGTCTGTGGCCGGAGCCAAAGTACCCTGGGCTGATCCAGAGCACCTTCCAGCCAGCCCTCCCTGCTGCATGTCACTCTCCCCCTGCCTCCCTCTGCCCTCCCACCCCACTCTGCAGCTGACAGCCGGATTGCCTGGGCTCAGGCCCAGCCTGGGAATGGCCATCTTCGGGTCAGGAGAAGGGTGAATGTGCCGGTGGTTGATGGATGCCGTCTCCTGGGAGCGGGGCACAGCTGCTGTGCTGCACGGCCCTGGCCCGCCCCGTCTCCCGGGGGATCGCCGATGCAGAGCATAGCTGAGGGGAGGGAGAGGAGCAGCTGGGCAGGTACCAGTGTCCTGGGCACTGCCTTGGTGCTGAGGCAGTGCTGGAAAGGCTGGAGGACAGTGGGTGTTGTCCAGGATGGATGTGATGAGGATGAACGTGTTGCTCCATAATGCAGTGATGCAGAAGTCGGGGAGCACGTTGTCCCTGAGCCCAGGGGATGGTGGCTGGGAGGGCTGAACACTCCTCCTGGATGAACCAGGGTTGCAGCAATGGAGAATACCCAAGAGAGGCCCCTGCGCCATGGCCAGACCTCTCCTGCATCTTTGCTGTGTGGGCCCACACTTGTTGACAAGGACAGACCTCCTCTCCAAGCCATTAGGGAAGCAGCTAATTAAGCTCTGTAATGTGCCTGGGAGGTCAGCAGGAGATGTGCCAGCATTGCAGCATCTCCCGGAGCCTGCACTGGGGCAGGATCTTCACGCAGTGCCCAGGGACAGGGGGAGCTGCCCTGCTCCTCCTCATTCCGTTGTGCACTTAGTCCTGGTGCTGGTGGGCTGACGCAGTGCCCAGTGCCCCAGGACAGAACCCAGTGTTCCCTGCCTCAGCTGGGCTTAGGATAGAGGGCTCCTGGCTGGGATGTCCCAATGCTCCCAGCAGCCCTCGGCATGGCTCCAGCAAGGCTGGGCAGTGGGGAGAAAGCCTGTACAAATATTATTGTTGTTATTATTCCCCATAAATATATGCAGGCACTTAACGACCTTGGCATGGAGCATTTCCTGGGGATTCATGACCAGTTGGCGTTAATGGTCTTTAGCTGCACCTCAGGCCATCAGCACCTCCCAGCCCATCATTAATCCACAGGAAATGTCTCGGGCATCGATCCTCATTGCTTAATTAATAAATGCAACTTGTCTCCTGCCTGAGATTTAGAGATACTCACTGCTTCTCTCCCTGCTGCTTTGAAGGTGACTTTTTTAGCACAGGTCCCTCATGCTGGGAGGCCCTCATGGGATTTTGTTTCCTGGCATTCATGTGGGTGTGGGCTGTGGCAGCAGGAAAGTCTTTTCTCTCCTGGGCGGGAGGGAAGGAACTGAGCCGCTGTTGGGTTTGGGGTTTCTCCAGCTAACGTGGCACAGCACAAGGAGCACATCTTTCCCACCAAACCCAAAGGCTTGATTACCTTCAGCCGAGTGCATCCAAGAGCCTGGGCGAGAAGTAGCGTGAGCCAGCATGGAAGAACACGGCAATTCTCCAAGGCCTTAGCAGGTTCTATAATAATCGATGTTTTTTGCCCATGAGTCACAATTCATCGCTAATCTTCCTCGGGGGAGGTGGGATTTGCTATCTTTAGTGCTCACGACTGCCGCTTCCCCGGGCTGAGCATCCCGCTGAGCCTGGACTCCTGCTGCAGGGATGCTGACCTGGCAGCCGGCGCGGAGACACAGCCACGTTTCAATCCTGCTCCCTGTTTCTCTAGCCCTTACCACCAGCTGGCTTTGTGCAGTGGGTGCCGCAGTATAAATCATGTTAATTCCTGAGATGCTTTTCCGCGGTAAGTCTGAAATTCCCATTTTGGTTCGCTGGCTTGCCTGGCGAACTAAATTATTTTCATAGCCCCTTAAGGGCATATTGTCAGCCCAGACTTATTGCCGTTATACACCATTTCTGAAACATTAATATCTCTTCTAAATATAGTGTATTGACAAGGTATCTGGTATAGTGTAAATCCTTGGGACATTTGATCCAGATCATTAAAACTGAGTGAAGGAAGGGAGGAATAGATCAAGTTACCTTGCTGCTCTTAATTCAAACAAGCGATGAATTATTCATTCTGCTATTAATTCTACAGCCCTCCTGCTTTTTATTTATTTCTCTCTTTATTTATTTTTTTCCTCCTGGATAGACAGCTCCAAAAGGATGCTCGGGCACTGGTGAGGGGAGATTTGCCTGCTGGAGGATGGGGTGCACAGGGCTGGGCTGCCTGGCAGTGCTGGCTGTGCTCTGCGGGGCTCTCGGGGATGCTCCCAGCAGAGGTAAGAGCCTGGTCCCAGCTCCCAGTGGGCTGGATGGGCATCCATGGTCCCTGAGGAGGGGAGGGCCGTTTGCAGGTGCCACAGTGGCTCTGGGGTTGTGAGCGGGCTCCAGCTCTCCAGCAGGGAGAGGGGCTGGCTCAGGCCAGGGGCAAGGAGCTGGGATCTGCAGTCACCATGTGTGGTGGCAGCAAGTGTGGGACACTGCTCTGTGCTTGGGTTTCTGCTTCATGCTTACCTTACTGAGGATTGCAGGTGGGGGTGGTCCTGTTGTGGTGTACAGGTGCTTTGGTGAAGGGTTCGTTAGCTTCTGGAGTTGCACTTGCCTATATAAATCCCTATACACATATACATTTATACGTGAATGTATGCATGTATGTGTATGTGGCAGGTGTGCAACAAACCTCTCACCTCACCTGGATGAAACGTCCCCCAGGATGCAGGACAGGGTTAGCAGATGACACAGTAATTCAGGGGATAGGGTGGGCCAAGCAATCCCCCATCCCAAAAATGGCAGGGCTTTTATCACAGAAGTGCTGAGCCAGAAATCAAAACCCATCCCTGGCCCTGGTGCAGATGCTCCTGAGGCCACACCACTGCCCTGTGGTGCCTGCTCACCCCCCACCTACACCCGCCTGGGCTTCCCAGAGCACCCCAAGGCTTCCAGGCCTTCATCCATCCATCTGCCTTCATTGTGGCTACTTGCCTCTCCCACAGGCTCCCCTCTTGGGTATTTATTTCAACAATGTTATTCCTTTAGTACCAGCCACATATTACTTCACTGCCTATCCCCAGCAATTAGCAAGGTGATTTTAGATCTGGCCAGACACACACACGTGGTGCTGCATCCCACACATCCCAGGACCCCCCTTGCTGGGAGGTCACCGTGCCAGTGAGCACAATGGAAAGCAATGTGCACAGGCTGACTATTGATTTGCAATATACTTGGCCCAGATTGATGGCAGCGAGCGCCCAGCCTTGTTTGGGAACCCACACATGTCTCCTGGGGGCTGCGCAGGGTCTGCATCCCTCCCAGACATGATGTATGTGCCCCCTGTATCAGCCTCTTCACCCCAGCTCTAATCAGACCCAGGGGCAGGTGACAGCCGGCCCCCTCTCAGCCTTATTTTATAATAACCATGTTTCAGTATAAAGATTTCATTAGGAAATCGATCCCTACATGCATAACTCATTGTTCAGCTCATCGAGCCCTTCACCCCTGTTTCTCCCAGCTCAAATTCTCTGATACCACCATTATATGGAGGGAGCATGGTCAGTGGGAGGCACAAAGCTGAAGGGCTGGGCAGCTGGAGCACTGGCGAGCCTGGTACCACTGAGCCTTTAAAACTCACTCCCAGCTTCCTTTTTCCCTGCCATAAACAGGTGTGGATGCTGTGCTGTCGCTGGCAGGACAAGCTCAAGGGCACAGCTGAGCCCTGCTGCAGGCCCCACAGGGGCAGCATGGGGCAAAGGGGTTACATGGAGGGATGAAAGGTGATGGGAGCACACGTGTCTTCCAGGGACAAGCCCAGTGGAGGTCTGCGGGATGCTGGTGTTTTGGTAGTGTGGTGGTGGGATGGGGCTGGTGTTGTGCATCCCATCTCTGTTCTTTAAGGCTTCCCCTGGAAAGGGGACATCACACCCACCTCTGTGTCCCCCAGGCATCAAATGCGGGGGAGTGCTTTCAGCACCCTCTGGCAATTTCTCCAGCCCCAACTTCCCGGGGCTGTATCCCTACGAGACAGAGTGCACGTGGCTCATCGTGGTGGCCGAGGGCTCCTCCGTCGTGCTGTCCTTCAGCCACTTTGAGCTGGAGTACCATGATGCCTGCGCCTACGACTACCTCCAGGTCTACAACGGGGCTGCCCGGGACCGGGGCAACCTCCTGGGCACCTTCTGTGGCCACAGCCCCCCGCCACCCTTCTCCTCCGCCTGGCACGTCATGGCCGTGGTCTTCCGCTCCGACCGGCACGTGGCCAAGCACGGCTTCGCCGCTGCCTACAGGAAAGGTAGCAGGGAGGGGTGGTGGTCACTGAGCATCCGTCTGTCCGTCCTCTTCCACCCCCCTCACCATCCTTGCCTCCTTGCAGACGCCTGCGGTGGGCAGCTGACGGGGCTCTCTGGGGAGATCACCAGTCCCCGCTACCCCGAGAGCTACCCCAACGATGCCGAGTGCCGCTGGAGCATCGGGGGGGCCAGCGGTGGTGGCCCCCTCACCCTGGTGTTTGCTGACTTCCAGATGGAGGGGGGCCAAGGCTGTGGCTTCGACTACGTGGCCCTTTTTGATGGCCCCACCGTCACTGCCCCCCGCCTGGGACGTTACTGTGGCAGCGCCCGCCCGCCCCGCACCGTCTCCTCCACCCCACAACTCCTCATCATCTTCAAGTCAGACTTCAACATCGGTGGCAGGGGCTTCAAGGCCCATTTCTACTCGGGTGCGGGGGTCTCAGGGTGGTGGGGCAGTGGGAAGGACATGGGAACAGGCACTGGGTTGGGGTGGGGATTCTCTCCCTCCCACAGCAGCAAGAGGAGATGATCGTGGGAGGGATCCCTTTGGGGAGAGCCCATGAGATGATGGTGTGAGGTGTAAACCACCAGACAATGCAAATGCCATCATTGTGGCTATTCCAAGCCCTGGGCTGTCCTCTTGAGCAAGAGTCATCCTTGCTCATGCCATTCACTGGGGATATGGGTTTTGCCATGTGCTCCTGTAGGTCTTTGACTACCTTGGGAGGTTCCATTCCCCAAAACTGCTGGCTGTCCATCAGCCAAGCACAAGGCTGGGAGCAGTGAGGTAAAGGGCAGAGCACCCTTTAACAGTAAAACAAGTGATTGCTCATCCACACCCAGGGGCCTTCAGGTTTGCTTTTGATTTTTCCTTTCCCCATTTTCCCTGAGCAGGCGAGTGCCAGGAGGTGTTCACCACTATCAAAGGGAATTTCTCCAGCCCTCAGTACCCCAATTTCTACCCCAACAACCTCAAGTGCCAGTGGAGCATCCAGCTGCCCCCAGGCTACCGGGTCAAGGTCTTCTTCCTGGACATGGAGCTGGAGGGCCGGAGCAGCCTGACGGGTGGCTGTGACTATGATCACTTGTCTGCCTTTGATGGTGGCACTGAGGATGGATCCCTGCTGGGACGGTGGTGTGGGCGGGAGAGCCTGGCTCCCGTCACCTCCCGCAGCAACCAGCTGCTCCTGGTCCTCCACACCGACCGCAACACGGCCAAGAGGGGCTTCTCCATCTCCTACGTGGGAGGTAAGGTCCCACTTGGGTGCTCCTCAGTGCTTTAGTTCCATTGGGACATGCCTGAGACCATGCAGTTTCCAGAAGGATCATCAGTGAAGGTTTCTGTCTGCAGGAGCAGAGCCTGTGGCTCCTTAGGGATGGGGCGGAGGAAGACGTGGCGAGTGAGCTGCACTTCATGTTTAGTATTCAGGAGATGCTTTCCAGCTTCAAATTCCTGTGTGTCTGTCTGCCACTGCTGCGCTCCTGTTCCTCTCTCAGGGTGTGTGGGAGAGAAAACCTGTGTGTTTTCAATGTGCCAAAGCCCCAGAGCAGGTGACCAGCTCAAGCATCACAACCTTGTTTCCTGCTCCCCTGGATGCTCCAGCCTTGGCAGCACATGGCTGAGCAGGCAGACCTGTCCCCTCCTCCACTGGCAGCAGCATGGGAGGGCAGGAACCCTGGGGCACAGCATTCCCAAATCCACCTGGCCAGCCCTGCCTGGCACGTCCCTGCTGCTGGCATGCCCTGTGCCCCAGCCAGCATGTCCAGCACACCCGCAGCTGGTGGGAGGAGCAGTGTGTAACCTTCCTCCTCTATTTGCCAACCTTTGCACCTCAAACGCCAGCAAATTTATGGCGTTTGTTGTATTTCAAGATAATTACATCCGAGCTGACCTGTGGGTCAGGGATGATTCAGCCAGGGGCAGCCTTTCCAGAGGGCTGGAGCCAGAGCAGGGCTGCTGGACTGGCAGCACAGGCAATGCAGGGGCTGGCCCTGAGTTTTATCCCTCAGCTGCAAAATCATTCTTATTTCCAGTGTAGCAGAAAGAATTTGGAGGTATGTGGCTCTTGGAGTTAGAGCTGGGATAGAGTTTTGTCCTGAGCCTCTGGAGGGAGAGAGGTGGTAGTGGACATTTAGTAGGGCTGTAGTGTGAACAGCGGGTCTGTCCCTGTCCTTGTCCCACTGATTTCTCACTGTTTTACAGCCGTGTGCAGGGAGAGAATCTTGGTGTCTGTGTCTGGTCATGGAGAAACCCTGCTCCAGAGGGAGCAGCCTGCAGACAGATAGATGGGGTGCTACTGAGGAGTGGGGGATGTCCCACCACAGAGAGGGGTGTGACATCTCCCAGCTGCCCAAGGCTCCTGCATCCCCTGGTACACACTGCCAGATGCACGCTAGCAGAGGACAAAGGCTTGGATGTGAAACTGAGCCTCCCTCCACAGAGCTGAGCCTGCCGGCTCTGTTTGCCCAGTGATTCTGGCATCTGCTTGTGATTAACGTCCTGCGTGGCACATCCAGCTGCCAGCACTGCCAGGAGAGCAGCTGCTCCCACCGGACACACCAGCCTCTCCCTGCCACCAGCATCCTCAGGAGCCCACAGAGGCAAAGGGGCACCTCCGTCTCTGCATCCACACGCACAGCCTTTCAGCCGTGCAGATATTTTCATTCCAGCCTCCACACCCACAGCCTTTCAGCCATGCAGATATTTCCCTTTCAGGCCCACCAAAAGGCACGGCTTGGGCGGGGCGTGTGTGATTTATGGCCGTTGAATGAAAGCCTTCACGCCAGGAGAGAGGATCCACTTTCTCCTCCTCTTGATCTAATGCACTTTAGTTATTTGGTAAATCTTCTAATGGTTTTATAATGCACTAAGCGAAGCAAAGTGACACTATTTTTTCGTATTGATTTTATTGCATCTTCCCAGTTTCATAAGGCCGAGATTCAGAGGGAGATGGAATAATTCAATAATTCATATTGCCCAAGTGGTTAGTTCAAGCTGAGCAAGGATTCACTTTAAAGAGGGGGGTATTTTTCCTCCCTGCTTCTTTCCCTGTGTGGATGCACTCTACATCCAGAGAGGCCAAACACGGTGCCAGAAGGAGAGTGATGGAGAGGGGCTGGGATCACCATTGCTCCTACATGTGCACCCTGTTTTCTGTCCCGATAGTTGTCCCCATGAACGTCAGCTGCACCCGGACAGACTTCCACATCCAGATCCCCGTGCAGTCCCTGGCCCAGCTGGAGAGGAATAGGATTTATTTGGGGACCCCTTCCTGTGCAGCCCAGGTGGCTGGCAGGAGCTTTAAAATACACACCAGGTTCGACACCTGCGGCACTGAATCCCAGGTAAGCGGTCGGCAAACCCTCCTTTAAAGCAAGCTGTGTACATGGTTAGCCCTGTGCTGCCTGCAGAGAGGTATTCCCGGTCCCTCTCACATTTTCCCAGTAGATACTGGCCTGATTCATGGCCAACCCCTCCAAACCCCTGTGAAAAGGAGCTGCACAAAGGCCTGAGGAGCTGTGTCCCTTGTGTTGCAGAGACGCAACAATACGTCTGTCATCGTCAGCACCCTCTACATCGATTTTTCAGTGGGAGACCAGGAGGACATCCACCAGTATGAGGTGCAGTGTGAGCCAAAGAGGAAGGAAGCCTTGGTGACCCTTATCGCTGGCCCTGATCCGTCCAGGCTCAGCCAGGCAGAAAACCTGGTGGATGCCCAGCAGCAGGAGGGGGAAGCGATGGATGCCCGTGAAATAAAGAGCCAGGACACCAGCGACATCGTCTTCATCAGCATCTGCATCCTGGCTGGGCTCCTCATGGTCATCGCAGTGGTGGGGCTGGTGCTTCTCTAGGATGCTCCTTCCAGGCTCCGGGGACTGCAGTCCTGCCCAGGCAGAAAGGCACCCCGAAATCCACCCTCAGCCCAGGCTGAGCCCTAACACAGCTGCCCAAACAGAGACACAGCTCCCAGGCCCTGAAACTGAGCGTGAACCCAACCTCCACCTTCTCCAAGTGCCTGAAAAATCTGGGCAATAGGCAGCCGTTTCCTTTCCCAATTTGTTTTCCTCTGTCTCAATCTGTCCATTTGGCTCAGGAATGCAATTCTTGCGCTCCCTAACTCTTCCCGCACCTGCTTCAATTTGTTTTCCCTGTGGTGCTGCTGCTTTCAGGAAAGTAACGTTGTTTGCCGATGGCTGCAAATCTTCCTGTCAATTATTTCTAGCTGAATTCTTGGAGGTGCAAACCATCCCCAAACGTAGCTATATTCCCAACAAATGTTCTCCGTGCTCCCGGCCCATGCTTGGGGGGGACAGCGGATCTCCACCTGGCACACGCAGATGTAGCTCATGTAGGTGCTCCCAGGTGATGTTTCTGGGTGTCTGTGGGTGATGTGATGAGATGCATTCGCTGTGCCCTGGAGCTCCTTGTTTGATCTTCTCATGTTGTCTCACCTTCTCGCAGGACTCACCGGCACGCCTCAGCCACCAGCAGCTGGAGGGGAGGAGAATAATCCTCTTTTCCTCTGTGTTTTCCTCCTTTCCAGCATATCCAGGTGTCCATGGCTGTGAACTCTCTACCAGCATCCCTCCTGAAGTCTGAAAACATGGGCAAATTCTGCTATGGCTTGGGGAGATGTTGGAGGGTGGAGGTTTTGGTAACCCTGGAAAGACAACCTTGACAGGAGGGGCTGGCTCCCCTGGGACCTCAGTGACACCAGTGGTCCCTGCAGAAGGTGAGCTCAGCACCTGAGAGCAGAAAAATAAGAGTCTTGTGATCATCTGCCCCTCCAGAAAACTGGGGATCCTCGCCAAGAGCCCTGATGGATGGCTGAATAACCCCTGCCTGCCTCTGGTGCCACCCCAGCGCAAAGGACATTCCCCTTTGGCATCAAAGAGGGGGTGGCTGTCGCAGAGCTGCCTGTGTTCATTCCTGTGGGTCAGAGCCAGCATGTGTCAAAGCCACAGGAAATCTTGCTATGGAAAGAGGCCACCCCTCCTCCCCCAGCCTGTGTGAAACACACTGCAGTGCAGGGAGAGATCTTAAAGTGTCCCAGGGTGGTCATTCAGGGGCACAGCAAACCCCTTGTGCTGCAGGATCCAGCATTTAGCAGGGACTGATAGGAGAGTCCTGTCGGTGAATGGCTGCCCTGACTGATGTCCTGCTTCCCTCTGGGACAGTTCTGTACATCAGGGCATCAGAGGAAGCAGCAGCAAAGGAATGATCATCAATAGGATGATGATTGAGCAACTTTCCCTCCTGGATTGCACCAGCCCTGAGAGAGTGTCTGGGGAGGGAAGAAGGCACAGAGCTGCGCATGCCTCCTAACGAGGTGCCTTCGTTATCGGAGCCCGGATTGATTTGGCGTTTGTTGGTGCAACACGTCGGCAAATGCGAGATTTCAGAGGGAAATATTTGCCAGCACGGTTAAGCTCCATTAAGGGAATGTTTTGAGAGCCTGTTGTGTGCAGAGATGGTAAACAAGGCCAGCCCCCCCCGCTGCCTGCAAAGCCTCGCTGCCACTTAATTGCTGGGTATAGAACTGTCAGCTTGAGACCATAGTTACAAGATTTGACAACTGAAAGAAACTTAAAGATATAATTAACCTTCTTGGTGGCCCAGATTTTGCTGGAACAGGTGAGCTCTGCGGCTGCTCGTGCCTGGCGGAGAGCCCACAGCACCCAGCAGCATCCAGCCCTTGCCTGCAGGACAGGCACCTCCTCGCCCAGCTGGAGCCTCCAGAACCCTGCTATTTGCAGGGAAAAAGGCTTTTCTGGATAGCTGTTGGTGTTGCACATGAATAAGGAGTTGGACCTGGTCACCCCAGGGAGGGTTTCCACTTCTGGCTCCAGTTCACAACCACTCAAGCATCCCGGGGTGCAGTGCTCCCCTGCACACATCCCTGTGGGAGCAGCTCTGCTCCTGAGTCAACGGGATCCCCAGCACCCCCAGGCCTGCAGGGCTTTATGCAGGGGTCATGGAACTTGAATGCCTCCAAAAGCCCTTTACCCCCTTGTTTCTGACGGCATCCACAGCTGCATCTGCCACCAGCAGTGAGCCACTGGAGCCAGTCATGCCACTCGGAGCAAGGAAAGCCTCTGGTGCTCACCAAACACCAGCCCTCCTCAGCCTCCAGTCGCCCTCCACCATGTCTCAGCCTCTCCACTAGATTTAGGCATCCAGTCTCTCCCTGCCCTGCAGGAATTTGCTCACTGGCATCCCCTCTTAAACCAGGCCTTCCCTGATGTACTGCCCCGGCTGGGGATGGAGCCTACAGGGGAGGGGGACTGCCCAAGTCATTTCCTGAAACAAACCCTTCTTCTCATGTAAAAGCTGCTCAGATGAGTGGCAAACAGATATCAGGAATCCATCACCAGCACTCCTTCCCTCCACCATGCCTGTGGTGCTCACACACCAGGCCTCAGTTTCCCTCCTTAGCGTTTGCCCAGTGCTTCCTGAGCAAGCAGGAGAGCGGCGGGCATGGGCAGTGCTCCTGTTCCTCATCTGATTATTTATTTAGAGCATGATGACTGGATTGAGCCAGGCTGGATGTAGCCACCCCATTTCCTGGCTTTGCTTGTGGACGTGGAGTCGTGTCTCTCCCAAGCAGACAAAGGCCTGGCTGTTGTGCGGGAGGGAGAGCCTCCCTTATCCCTCTGCAAACGTCTGCATGCAAATCCGGTGGTGAACTGCTGGAAAATTGTAGATCGTAGAAAACAGGACTGCAAGAGCCCCCAGGGGATCAATTGGTTTATTCCTCTCCTTCCCTGGGGAAATCGCTTCTCCTGGAGAGAAGCTGTGCTAAAATATCCGAAAAATCTCACCCATGCTCTCTGTGTTTTCTCTGTTTACCAGGAAGGTTTTCCTGATGTGTCACACTGTGAGGGTGTGCTGCTGGGGCATGGGCTTTTGTTCTGCTGTGCTGGACAAGAGAACAATGGTGGAAGTGCCCCAAAATGGGCACTGCTGCTCGCACAAGACTCTGCTCCCTCTCCCCGGAGGCCCTGGGCACTGGGCAGGACTGGGCAATCCCACTGGAGAGCTGAGCAAGCACAGGGTGTCATGATCCACCCCTTCCCAGGCGATTTATTCTATGGAATGTTCGCTGTAAGTTTTCTGTAGTGACACCCACGGTCCTCCAGTGATTTCTTCCCTCTTCTCCTGTTGCTCTGCTCAGAGGGTTATTTGTCTTTTCACTTTTTATACTCTAATCCCACAGCCTGGGAATGGGGTGCTCGTGACACCCAGGGAGCCAGTGCTGGAGCTGAGCCCCATGACTGAGGATGCTGGTGGTGTGCAGCATTAAGCTCCCTCAGTGGGCACAAACCCTGCTGCTGTGGTTAATACTTTGGGGTTTTTTTCCCCTTCTTTCCAAACGTATCCATAGCTGGGAGCATGCTGTCTTCCACCCTTCCCAAAATCCCTCAGCTCCAAAAGCAGAGGTGTAAAGGCCTGGGGAGTGGCTGATTGTGGCACCCACCAGCAGAGAGCTGCTTGCAATCTCCTTGCTTCCTGTGCAAGGCACACATGGGATGGCTCCAGACACCAAGGTTGGTAGCACTGGCTGCCCCACAGCAAACATGGCCCTCAGCAGCACTGCCCAGCCAGCCCCAGTCCCACACTGGGACATGGCTGGGGACCACCTAGCCAGGAGGAACCACTCCCACCCTGCTTTAGCTCTTTATTTTTCCCTTTCCCCAGGAATGCCAGGAATTAAGCTGGCTGGGCTTCCCCTGCATCCTCTCCTCAATCAATTTTGGGTAGTGGGCTGGCCCTTGGGCAAGCACAAGGGCAGTTCACGGCCTGGACCAGGGGCAGGTTTGCTGCTCCTCAGGGTGGTTTTCTTGGGGCTTGGTGTATAAGGCCAGGAGGCCACCAGTCACTTTTGCCATCGAGCCAGTGATGGCTCCCCAGGAGTTTGGCACGGATGGGTCGGTGGGTGTTGTTTTGTGCTGGGAAGGAAGGAGCTTCCCAGGTACCTGCTGGAGACCCTGGCCACAGTGACACTGATCCTGCCACGAGGGTGTCCCTGCCATGGGGACCCAGGTACCTGCTGGAGACCCTGGCCACAGTAGCACAGATGAGGAGGCAGTAGTCAGGCAGCCCGGCCATCTGGGAAAACATAATGGATCAAGCATATGGACAATTAAAAATGCAATGACGGCATTTACCGGGAGCTGTTTTCCAAGCTTATTTTAAGCCCTGTTTCCTGATCATCACAGCCCTGGGGACAGCGAGGGCCCTGCTCGTGGGGATTTTGGTGTGTGGAGGCTGAGTGCTCCGTGGTGGGTGGGAGAGTTCACAGCTGGATTTTGAGCTTACAGTCATGTCTCTGTGGCAGCTTTGGGGGTTACAGATTTGATCCTGCCTTCTCCCTCTGGCTGGCTCTGCATGTTGCAGCCCTCCTCCTCCTCCTCCTCCTCTTCCCTCTGTCTGGGACCCGACTGCAGTGTTTGCAATGTGAACATTCCAGCTTAGGCAAAATATTGGCCACAGCAGAAATTATTTTGGCTTTTGTATTTTTCTTGCCATTGGGGCTGGCTGTGCTAGAGGAACAGTGATTGTCCATTATAGGAGCACCCTTTATAGCGAGATAACTGCTTGCTAAATAATAATATGTAATTAGCAAGGATCATTCCATAATCTAGTTTAATTGACAGAGACCATAGGTGTTGTTCAGGGGACTGCCAGCGCAAGAATTGGAGCATCATTAATTGCAGTGTAACCCTGGCATGGGCTTCCTTTTTTTCTGCTTCCTGTGACATGCCAGAGTTCCTTTGTGCCTCAGTTTCCCCTCCTGTGAGGTGCCACTTCACCCACCTGAATGTTGCTGTGCCCTGTGTGGAGGAGCAAGGCTTTGCTGGTTGTGGTCAACTGGGCTTGGGAATCCCCTGTTTCCTTCCCTCCACCTCTTCTTTTCTGCTTCCCTCTGTCCCTCCACTGCTCCAGCCCCCAATTCCTGCTCCATAACATACCCTGGGAGGGAAGTTCCTGGAGCCTCCTTTGGGCTCCAAAGGACATCTGTGCCTGCTCCTTGCCTTAATGTCTCTTAATCCAGGGCCAGTTTAGCCAACCCTTCATATTACAGGGCTGCCAGGGAAGCAAATGAGATCTAAAAGTTTGGGTTCTTTGTGAAGAAACCTTTGAAGAGCCTCTTGAAAGATGAAAACCGGTGAGCTGCTGCGCACTCTCTTTTCCAAAGGACAGGGAGGGTCTTGTCTACTCCCATCTTCTTTCACCCAAGTAATTTGCAGCAGGACAAAGCTCTCCTGAGCTGTGCCTGCTGGTGGGGAACAGAGCAAGCTGTCACCTACTGCCTTCCCAAATCTGCTCCTCAGAAGGCAGGGTCAGAAGTCAGCTCTGGCAGGAGTGAATTCCCTCTTCCATCCCTCCTGAGCCCACCCGGTATTCCCCAAGCATGGGGAGGGGGATCAGGAGGTGACACCTCCAGAAGGTGCTTCCCTCCTCCCTTTGCTGGGTGCAGCAGCTCTCTAGAAGTCTGTCAGCTTTATGTATGTACCCCTTTGCTGAAAGGAATCTGTGGGATAGGCTCAACCTGGAAGAAAAAAGGGAAAAATAAGAACTTTTCTCTAGATTGGGTGCCTCCCTCGTTTAACGTCTCCCCTGTAAAAAGGGAACCAGCAATTTCAGTCTCCATGCCAGAGAAACTGAGCACAAATCCCCTTCATCCTCCCTGTTAATCTAGAAGGGTTTCCCCAGCATGAGGATTGGGCTGCATCACCCACGGGAGGGAAGGAAAAGCCAAGGAACAGAAAACTGATTCAGCAGGTAACCCGAGGCATAAATAAACACAGTGTGCAGGTGAGGCTGCTCCACGGAGGGAATCTGGTTTTTATAGACTAATTAAAAACTTCATTAGTGCCAGGTATCGAGTATCCTGTTGTCACATTCAGCATCACCCTTTGGGAAAACTAAGCCCTTTTTGGCCTATTGCTTTGCCCATCTCTGTTTTTGTTTTCTTTCCCCACCTTCCTGTTTTTTGTCCTTAAAGCATTCCCTGGTTCCCTGGATCCCTCCTGTGCTGTGGGTCTTGAGTCCAACTCTCCGGACTCTTTTCCAGCTCCTCCAGTCAATTTTCTGCAAAGCTGAGTCTGTGAATCCTCAGCCCAAATGTTACTGCCAGCTTTAACATCAAGATAAAAGAACTGGACCCAGAGCTTTACACTTGGGTTCCTTTGAAACAAGTTGGGCAAAAACATCAACCGTTAAATAGAGGAAATTTATAGGACAGTTTTCTGCTTGTGTGCAGCAACTCTGCATCCCTGAAGTTACTTTCTAAATGAAAAATATTTGGCCCAGCCAGACTGTATCTGACCTGTGTGGGAAACTTCCCTGGCCTGGCTTTAATTAGACCAGAAGTTCCTCATTTTCAGGAATTTTGTTTCTCACATGTTACCCAAATAGAGAAAACACAGCCCAGCACCAGGAACAGGAAGCTGAAAATAAATACTGCAGGTCTTGGCACTGCAGCTCTGATGCAAAAGCTGTGTCATTCATTCATCCTGAACCCCTCCTGACAGGGGATACACAAATGCAGTTATAGCTGTGCAGTTTGAAGCTATTCAAGTGGGAACTGGAGCTGATTGTAAGAAATTGAAGGGTTTTCCCATTTCTTGCTATAGCCTGGTCAACAAGTGTTACATCTTACTGAATATTACCCACACCATCACCACCCACGGATCTGCCAGGTTCTGCCTCCAACACACCTGACCTTAACTTCCTACAAATGAAACCTCTGTGTTCAGCTGTTTGAGGACACCTGCCATGAGTACAGGCAAAACTGGTCTTGCACTGGCCCAAGCAAACAAAACAGTGTAGATATTTTTAAGAGAACCCGCAATTATCTAATTAAATTTCAACACCTCAGGTAAGTTTTGGGTGTTTCTGCTACGGGTCTAGAGAAGAAAAAAGTATTTAGCAGGTCCAAGTAATGGCAGTCAGTAATTTTTTAGGGTGAAGATACGAACACCATGCCTGGAACAGCAACAGCCTTAGGAATAGCTTGTGGAGAACAAGACAACTTGTGGCACAAAAGAAATCGGAGCAAATATAAAGGCAAGATTTCCAGTTTTCAATAACTAGAAAGAATTTAAACAATATTTTGTTCCTTAGATTTGTTCACACAGTCATTCTGAACCAACATTTTTGGAGAAAAAAAAAAGCCTTTAAGAGGAATATTTAGTTTTATTTAGAAAATTCATTACATGTTTTTTTTTCACATTACAGTAAGAACAAGCACCATGTTTACATCATGAGTGAGGTTTGGAAGGCTGAGCGAGCTGCTCCTTGAACAGCAGAGGCATCAGATAGCACCTATACCCTGGGGCTTTCGAAAATGCCCCAAATCACAGGATGACTGAGATGATGGAAGTTACTGAAATCCATTTTGCATCCAGTTCTGGAATGCAGCAAAGGCAAATCACCTTGGCAAAACAGCTCTTGCCACAGGCAGGGCCCAGATGCAGCAGACGTGCCTGATTTAGGGCAAACTAGAGTTTGCAATTACCCACTAGGAATCCCCTCCCATGGACCAATTACCCTGAATTCCCATTATTTGCAACCAGCACAGAGCTGTTCCTTTAGAAGGGTTATTCAGCTGATTGCACCTGAAGATCCACATCAGGGATGGAGCTAAACTGAGCTATGACAAATGGGCAGAAGAGAGAAACAGGTGAGTCAGCAGGGAGGGAAAATATCCAGCAGAGTAGAAGAAACTCTCCTTGCAACAAGCCCACGTGGATTTTCAGCAAGTCAGATTTACAGCACCCATTCCACCGTTAGTTCTTCCCTCCAGCAGCCCCGTTCATGGAGTAATGCCAGGGAGTCACACACAGTCAGCCCTCCTGCACTCCCCTCACCCCAGGAAGGGCTCCCAGTCCCACGGATAGGCAGGCACAGGAGGTTCTCCCTCGGGATCAAGCACAACACCTCACTTTTTATGGCTCTGTACGAAGGCAGGGACAGCGAGCGTGCCAGCCTTGACTCCTGCTCGGGTCTCAGGTTTGTGCTTTAATGAGAAGACAAGGGCTCGCACGGCCCTGCGATACGGAGCGCTAATGAGGCGGGAACAGAGATGAAAAGCTTCGCGCTCAATATTTTCAGCCAGTGGGTGATCAATCTGAAAACAGCAAAGTATAAAATTAGATCTTTACATTTAATAAGGAGGCCAGCTGATTGAAATTGGAGCTCGGTGCTTTTCAGTGTTTCTTCATTAATCAGCTTAGATTCAAGGAAATCTGCTTCCCATCACAAGTGTAACAGGAAGAGCAATTTAATTCCACCCTAGCAATTAAGGGACAAGGCAACGTGGTCAGTGGCAGGGAACATATCCCCACCTCCAGCTGGGTGGCAGTACTTTGCCATCACAACAGGAAACTAATCTGTGACAAGCTTTGGGTATCAAGCTCTACTGCAATTATAACCTGTGCTGTAGTGTCTCCATAAAGCTCACTTTTGGTCTTGCTGATACAAGGTACCTTGGATATTACTTTAAACGTGATTCCAACAGCAACTGTAAGACATGCCAAACACTTGGCAACTCTGCCTGGTGCTATAAAGGGAAATGTGGGCTCTCTGTGTGTAGAAGGAGGTGTAATTAAGAACGCAGAAAGGGATTTGCTAAATGTTAATTATGTAGTTATTGCTTCAGCATGTGCCAAAACCTGTAATTCAGCACAGTTTAGGAAAAAATCCCCCATCCTTCAAGAAATGGCTTTAATTTCACTTCTGCCTTTTGTGATGGGGAATCTCCCATGCTTTGCATGCAGGAGATTCCAGTGAGCCAAGCAGTATTCCTGCAAGTCCTTCACCACACAGGTTTTGCTACCCATCACTAAAAAGCGCCTTGGATCCACTGAGCCCCACCTTCCCTTCTCCCTTCTGTCAGTCTCTCAGGTGCTGGTGCAGCAGCTGTGGCCCCCCTGCCTTTACAAGCAGTTCAGCTGCTGTGACCTCTGCTTGCACATGCGGTGGCTGCAGGTGTTTTCAGGTGAATCCCGTTCAGAGGCAATTCTGCTTTACCCAGTTCTGCTTTACCCAATTCTACTCATTTTAGGGTGGTACCAGAGTCTTTATGTCCCACAGATTTAGACTTTACTACCAGTCTAATCACCATGCATAGCTGTGCTTTCTAAGATTTAAGCTTGACCCAGAAAAAGCGAGTTCCTACCTTTCTGAGGCATTCCCACAGCAAAGCATCCCTCTGTGCTGCCCCAGACTGGAAGCTGGAGAGGTTGTTCTCACAGCCAGCAAACACACAACTTTGAAACTCTTGCCTGCTTCTCACTTGACTTGTCATTTAAAGGATAATTAATGAATACATTGAAAAGGATAATTATTATGGCATTTTGTACACCAAGAAAACTAGTTATTAAGCCTTACAGCAAAGCCTTGTTCATTTAGTTACACATACCTGAGGGATCTGGTAGTTATCACCACTTTATATACTGTCAACCTTACCTCTCTGTTTTTGCCATAGATTTAAATTTGCAAATACTTAATTAGGAAACACCCAGAAAGTCCCACTCTTGCTCTCACATCTGTTTAATAGGAAAAACTTCATGTTCTAATAATTTCTTCCTTCTCTTGTACAGCCCAACAAGTAATCTGCTGACAGGTTATGGAAATGACAGCAAGTACACCTTGATTACAATTAGCAGGTTCACTTGGTTAACAACCAAAAAACATTATCTACCTTGCAAATGAAGTTACTTATAAATAGGGATGTGCTGTGAATCCCTAAAAATAGGAACAGATCACCTGGTCTTGTCCCCACTCTGCAGGCAGGACCAGCTTGGCAGCAGCTCTGGCTGGAAAAGGTTTAACTTGTTCCCACAAGAAGGAAGTTTTTGAGCCACAGACAAGTGGCTCTGAACTGTACCTCTAATTCCAGGGCTTCACAGAGCAGCTTCCGAGCGTTCTTCCTGAAAGCCTCGGTCTTGGGGTCGCTCCTGACCTCAATGGAGGGCCTGTTGGAATGGTCCCTGGTGAAGGTTCGCCACTCCCTGTAAATGTCCTTGGCGAGGCTGGACACGGCCGGGTCGGGGTGTTTGCGCATCTTGTTCACGGTGTGACCTGGAAAACAGGCACAGCTCCCTTGGGACTGGCAGGTGGGGAAAAACACAACTGACAGCAGCCAAATCGTGTCGGTGCTAAAGCAGCCACACACGTTTTTAACTCGGGCAATCTCAGCAAAACAACCAAAGCACTGACACAAACAGAAATACAAAATGATTAGGAGCTAAGCATGGAGCCTGAGAAATTAGCAAGGAATTGGGAAAATCACCTTCCCAAGTCACCAAGATGTGGAGTGACACTTACTTAACACAGAGCTACACTAGTTTTTTACACAGATCCTGGATCTGGTGAAAGCTTTTAAGCGTGGCCTACAAAAAATGCTGGTTTTTAACTGGAAACCCCTTTAAGGAAGCAGATGTTGCTGGTGATGGCTGTAGCACTTTAACATGTGAATGTCACGGTGACTCCAAGCAGAATCTTTCCCATCGAGAGGGCCTGGCAGTGCAGAAGAGGCCTTCCCCTGCGAGGAGACAAAAGGGACCTTCCTGCTTCCAGAGGGGTGTTTTTCCCTAGCCAGGAGCGCTGTCGGCCAGGAGATGTCACTGTTAGGCTTCAGTGGCTCTTCCAGCCCGGCGCTATTCAGGCAGGCATTGGGAAAAATCCCGGGGAAAGCCTGAATAAGCTGAACATGGCAAATGAAGCCACAGATCAGAAGGATGGGGAAAGGGGCGGATCGCAGCTCCTTTTGCAGGGCTCTGGGAATAGAGATCCGGCTGCTCTTGTGGCAAACAAAGGCCGGGATGCTCTCCCTGTTCAGGAAAGCCAGGGACCATGTGGCCACACATTATCCCTCCCCCAAGTCCTATGGAAAAGAGGCAGACACCGGGCTGTGCCATTTGCATGGAGCTGCCCATCTGCTGGGGATTCCTCACGATGAGGACGCAGGAAGCAGTTCCGGGCCAGTCTGAGGAGATTTTCTCACACCTTCAGAGGATTCAGCCAAGTCAGATAAATGAGCACTGACAGACAGCAGGAAGGAATAAAACACACAGGTACCAAGGAGAGCTCTTCAAAACTTTGACCAAAAAAGGGGTGATGCAGTATTTCCTGGGAAGAATCAGAGGACAGCTGACTTTTTCAGTACAAGCTGTGAAAACTGCAGGCTTGATATCAACAATATTTCATTGGCAGCAATTTCCTCATTTCCTAAAAATCTTCCAAACTAATCTCTAGTGTACTGACAAGCCAAGCAAACACAAGACAGCCTAATATTCACAGTTTAGATAGACCAGATGTACCTATTTTAGTGGAAAGTAACACTTCCTTGGAAGGTATTTTCTTCTTCAGCTCCTCCAAAGCTTCCATCAGGTTCTCTTTTGGTTGCCCAGGAAGCTCAAGTATAGACTTCCATCGTTTTATGTCTTCCACAACCACAACTCTCTGGGAAAGAGAAAAGCCATTAGAAAAGTGGAATATTGTTATGATAAATAAGGACACTGCCTTCATCTCAGCTAATGGGGCTGTTACCAACACGTGAATTATTGATCATGGCACAGAATATATGATGGGTACTTGCTTGGAATTAGAAAACCCCTGCAAATCAAGACTGAAGTAACCAGAAAGAAAAGTGAGAGGCTTCACCCTGGTCTGCCAAACTCTGGGCACGTAACAGCAAACATCTCCTAGAAGTGTTCTGAATTTAAAGAATCCATTGTATAAATGTGTCTAAATAGGAAAAGGGATTAAGAGGGAGGTGGCTGATTATCCTTAGAATAACACTCAGATTGACTGCAAAAGTAAAATAATGCCAGCAAGGTGAGAAACCAAGCATTAGGGAACACGAATGCAGACCTGAGTACACTGCACAGCTGCAGTGTTTTTCACTGGTTTTGCCACAGACCCTGACAGAACAGACTGCAAACAGTGCAAGTCTTGTATTTTGGTTGTGAGGCATCTTACTGGGCGGCAGACAACTGCAGTGCTTTACGCACCATTCTTTCGATCTCTGCCACACATCGACGAACTTTTTGGTGAAGCAAATGTTTTGCTGTTGTGTTTCTACAAGCAGGTGACCAAGACGGGTTCAGCTCTTGTGCAGGTCTCACGCAAGACGTCCATGAAATGAACTGAAGGGATTTCCTTGCTGGGGAGGGAAGAGAGCCAGCTGGAAATACTGAAGCTGGCGGTGTCACCGGGCTCTCCTTGAATCGTGTGCCCAGCCTGACCCTGCACCACGCCGAGTTATAACCCAAGGAATCCCCTCCAAGGCGGCAGAGCCCTCTGCACCTGTATAACCACTTCCCTGCGAGGATCCCACCTCAGCACTGCAGATATTTCGGCGCAGTGGTGTTCACACACCGCTCCTCCCCCGCCGCCCCGCGCTGCCCCGCCCGTCCCGCACCCGGTGTCGCGGGCTGACGACCCTCCTCGGGCCCGGGACGCCGGGCCGTGCCCCCGCTCCCTCCCGCCGGTCACCTGCCTTGAGGGACTCGAGGGTGACCTGCCGGCAGACGCGAGGCCCCGGCGCGGCCCGGCGGGGGCTCTGCGGGTCGCGGGCGCGGCGCACCACGAACCGATCCATGTTCGCCCTGCCGCCCTCCCTCACGGAAGCCGCCGCCCCGCCATTTCCGCCCGGTAGTTCCCACCAGGGGCGAGGCCCTATGGGACGGCCGGGGGTACTCCGCGGTGCGGACAACACTCCCCAGCAGGCCCCGCGCGGGAGACGGTGCCGCTGCCTCGCCCTTTCCGCACGGTAGTTCCCGCCGGGGGCGAGGCTCTATGGAATGGGTGGGGAGGCCCAGCGGCGCGGACTACACTTCCCAGCAGGCCTCGCAAGCGGCGCGGGCACGTCTCGCGAGAGTCTGCCGGCGGCTGGTGCCGGGGCGGAGGGACGAAGATGGCGGTGCGGCGGGGAGGCCTCGCCGTCCTCCTCCTGCTTCTGTCGCTGTTCCTGGTGATCCAGACGGGAGCTGCCGCGGGGCCTCTTCCCGCCGCCTCCTCTGAGGCTTTCGACTCCGTGCTGGGCAACACAGCGTCGTGTCACCGTGCTTGCCAGCTGACCTACCCCCTGCACACCTACCCCAAGGTACGGGCGGGCCCTTCCCCGCACCTGCGCCGCTTCCCTCCGCCTCCCCCGGGGCCGGCACGGCCCTTCCTTTGCCCCTCTCCCCCTGCAGCTCCGTCTCTTCTCTAAAGACAACTACTTCGTTACGGAAATAGATGAGCAAGCTGCCGCTTGCCAGTGAAGCGCTGTTGTCAAAGTACAGCTTTGTCAGTGCTGGGGCTTTTGTGGGTTTTGGGCGTTTTGCTGCTCTTTTTTTTCCCCCCTCCTGTTCCTAAAAAGGCAGCTGTAATTTGGCTTGGGCTGCTCTATATTTTGGGCACTGAAACAGTGCTGTGTTCGTGGCAGGGCAGAGATCCTGAGTCAGGGCGCCAGTGCGGCGCTTGGATGCTGAAGGATGAAGCATAAATGATGACAAACAAGTAGCGCATCAGAGCCTTCATGGGAATTTTTTATCTCATGATAAAATACTGAAATAGTGTCTGGTAGGAATTTAATTTCATACCCGGAGTTTTGCTGTTGGTTCATGCTTTGCACGGCTTTGAACTAGGGGCTTAAATTTGGAAAATCCGGGATCAGAAATCTCATTTTTCCTTGTTCTTTGTTGGCAATAAGCTTAATTATCAGCTGCAGCTGTGTAGCAGGTGGAATTCTTGCTCCAGATTTAGGATTTCACAGGAAGGTAGGAGGCAAGTGGAGCAGTGCCAGGATCAGGTAACAGGGCTTTGTCTGCTTTCCCCTGGAATTCAGTTGGATTTTGAGGCTGATACTGGTATCCCCATGGAAAGAGGGAACAGGGAGTTGTGAGGAATATGAGTAAATTTACACGTGTACTTACGGCTTGTTTTGGTGCACTGCTCTTGTTCCTCTTGCAGGACCTTTGAAGTTCAAGGAGGGCTGATACTTCTGTGATTTTTATTGCACTTTTGAATTTTGCTACTTTACTTTTTGAATATGAATTTTGTTATGTGTTGTTGGAGCTGTTCACTAGTACAACCACATCTTCCTTACATTTAGTGTTTGTTCTGTTTGTCACAAAACTGCTGGTGGAATTGAAGGAAATTGTTTTTGTTGTGATTGGAAAATAAGACAAACTTCACTGAGACTGTCGTGGAAATACATCTGTAAAGCTGATTTATCTGGATATCCAATTACAAAAGGTGTTTTCTGCGACAACACCACCCACCTTGTCAGTGTTAGAGTTGAATTTTAATTTATATTCACAATTTTCTACTCTTGTGCCTTTAAAGCACGTGAACTCGTGGTCTCGGTTACAATGGCCAGGTCATTTACAACAGGTTGTACAAGAGGTGTGGTGTGTTTGGTGGTGGTTAAATTAATTCAGAGCCTGTTTTGCACCTGTGCAGCTCGAGTGGCTGCTGGCTTTGAAGTTCTGATTCATGGGTCAGTGGCAGGGTGTGGTCAGAGGTGGGACACTCCTGTGACAGAGGCTTTAGTTCACATCCATCCCCTTGGTGCTGTGGACAGAAGAAATAATAGGTGTAGGATTTCTGTATTTGCTTCATTTTAATGGCTGGCAGTGAGGAAGCACTTTTGCCCTTCAGTTCAGTATAATAAATAAATATTGGTGTTTATGGAGCTGGTGTGGCTGTAGGCGGATAAACAGGATGCTGTGTAGAACATTAGGAAATAATCTCTTTTTCTGATAGTTCTGTTGTAGTTCTGATTAGAGTCATTAGTCTGATTAGATACATTGTATTACACTGTCAAAATTAGAAGTTTTCTGTCCTTTCCTGCTGGGTTTTACCATGTCAGTTCTGAGAATGGAGATTTTCTACTCTTTGTAGGGTTAAACATCAATAAATCTTTTACAGCACTGTCTCTTAATTTCAAACACAGCACTTTGTAAAAAATTCATTTTGCTTGTGAGTTGTGGGTCTGGAATTACAAAATAGCATGTGCTGTTCCAGGTTTGCCCAGTGCAGAAGGAGAAGCTCTGATTGAAATAAATCCAGAGGCTCTTAGTGCTGCTTGGCTTGGGTTTACTTCAGCTCATCCCGTGTCACGTTGAGCTGGGTTGTAGGTCTGGTGGAAGGAAGGAGCACAAAACCACCCAACCAAACAACAGAAAAATGTTTTCTGACAATTTATTGTGGACTGGAGGGATGCAAGCCTTTCCTTGTGCCTCCCCAGGAAGAGGAGCTGTACGCCTGCCAGCGGGGCTGCCGACTCTTCTCCATCTGTCAGTTTGTGGACGATGGCGCCGATTTGAATCGGACCAAACAGGAGTGCGACTCTGGTGAGCCCTCAGAGCCCCTTCAGCATCCCAGCACATGAGGACATAATAGAGGAGAGAGCTGCAATGTCTGAAAGGGTGGTGTTAAATTAGTGACATTCCTTCAGTTGCTTTGGGTTTGTTTAACAGCTTCTTAAAGTCTATGTACAGGCTATTAAAAAAAAAATCTTAGGGGAAGGTTGTTCTCTGAGTTTCTCCTTAGTGTTGCTGATTTCCTGAATTTCTCAAGTGTCATCAGTCTCTGTAAATAAATTAGAAATACCTCATTTTACTATAAACAGTTTGTCATAGAAAACACAAAATGCCTGGGGGGGAATCCAGGCAAATGAGCACTTGTCTTTTAATAATTGACAATCAGTCCCATTTGCCATTCCTGACAAATCTGTGTATAGAAGTGAACTGTTAAGTGGAGCAAGAACACATCTTAATATGCCTTGTAACTTGTGGTCTAGGCCACATCCCAGGCTTTCCCTGCAGCTAAACCCTTGGGAATGAAGTACATGTTTTGTTTGGAATAGGCCTTTAAGTACTGGTTACTAATTCTCTCAGGCTATCTGTGTTAGAGCAAAGATTTTGCAGTGAAGGTGAAACATAGAATCATTTAAGTTGGAAAAGACCTTTAGGATCATCAAGTCCAACCATTGCCCCAGCACTGCCCAGCCCACCACTAAACCATGTCCCCAAGTGCCACACCTTTAAATCCCTCCAGGGGTGGTGTGTGATACAGGCCAATTAACAATGGTTTTGGAATTGTATAGAACTTTCTTCCAGTGATATTGAGGAAGCTGATTTACAGTTTTATTCAGAAACAAAAGTTAGGAACTCTCCATCTTTACTGCCAATACAATTAAGCACCAGACCAGCACTCAAGGAAGGCTTTTGTCCTCTCAGTAGCTCGTGAAAGCAGGAGAGCTCGTGGCCAACTCAGGTAGGGAAGCAGAAGCCTGACATGGAAAGATGCTGATGTGTTACAGAACTGCACTAAATACTCCAGAAATGGGTTAATGCTGCAGTCTGTCACGCTGTGTGTAGCTGTGATACAGCCTGTCAGTATAGTTGTCAAACCACACACAAAAGAGTGCCATAAAGCAGGGTAACATAGCAATAGAGCACATGTAGAGTAATGGAACAGTTGCTTATTTCTGGTTTAACTCTCCTTTCTGGGGCTGTTGTCTTTGCTGGCTTATGTTCTGTAATCTGCTGGTGGGTGCCCTGAGAGTGTTCTGTGCTTGGCAGATCCATCTTGGCTGATCTGCTCAGTTCTGTCTCTGGTGCTTCCTGCAAACACTGACTCGGTGGCAGTTGTAGCGTGGAATGGCTGCTCAGGTGCCATGAGCTCAGCACTCAAATGTTTAGCTGCTGCTGCCATGATTCCTGCCAGCTTCTTAGTCCTTATGATGGTCCATTTGTTCCCATGGAAAACTGGGAGAGCACCTGTCCTCTGTGTTGCTTCTTGGTTTGATTTTTGTAGTTCAGGTACTGCTGCAGCACTGTCCACCTAAGCTTTAGAAATGTGCAGGAGAGCTGTATCCTTGTATCATCTGCCTGTCTATGGGCAGAATAAACTAAATTTTTCTCTCCAAATATTTTAGATTTCTTGGTCTTTATGATCTCTAGTGAGCAATTAATAGAAGCTCACTGTAAAACAAAGAGTTAGCTTCATTTTTCATAAGAAATTATTCCATAATATTTCAGTGCAGTTTCTGTATTAGCAGGAAACGCTCCTTTGATTTTCCTGTGATACCATGGCTTATGCTGTTACCTCAAAGGGGTTTAATGCACTGATGGTCCCTCTGTTCTCTTCAGGATTCCATCTCTGTTCTCTGATGTTTTATGTGATATGTAGAGGAAAAGCTATAGTGGCAGTGGGAGGATCAATGAGAACTTGCATCCCTGAGCTCAGCCAGGGTAACATTGGTGATCATTTCCTCTGATTGCAGCCAGATTTCAACTCCCTGCTCTGTTTAAGCTCTGATTCTGTCATTCGACCTCAGACCAAATGCTACCCTGGGATTGCCATATCTTCCCCTGCAAATGGGATTGTCAACTGCTGCTTTGTTTCTGATCCAACTTATTCTGGGAATGTTTTCTTAACTAAAATGCAGAATTTACCATCTCATTTGGGGCACTTTTTCCTCGCAGCCTGTACTGAAGCGTACTCCCAATCTGATGAACAATATGCTTGCCATCTTGGATGCCAGAACCAGTTGCCATTTGCTGAGTTAAGACAAGAGCAAGTAAGTAGGTGACATGTTTTTCAAATACCTCCCACTTGTTTCTGTTCAGTGTGTGTCTTCTCTTTTTTAAATTTCTTTAAATGGAAAATAAATCTTCCTAAGGACTGAAATCTAGACATGGGGCAAGGGGTGAGCAGGAACATAACTGCTGTCCTTTTTAAATAAAAACAAATGGAAAAACTGTTAATGTTGTGCTTTGCAGTTAATGTCCCTGATGCCAAGAATTCACCTCCTCTTTCCTCTGACACTGGTGAGATCATTCTGGAGTGACATGATGGACTCAGCTCAGAGCTTCATAACATCCTCATGGACTTTCTACCTTCAAGCAGATGATGGCAAAATTGTCATATTCCAGGTGCTTCCTTTTTTTCATTGAGATTAAGGTGTCCAGGCTGCTGCCTTCAACTCTGCTCCTTCCAGCTCAAGACTGTAGAGCACCATCAAAAGTGTTTAGTTTTTCCTAGTATTTCACTGCCTTTAGGACCATTTTAAAATTCAAACTTAAAAGAATGGAGCATGTCTTAAGGTTAATTTCTGTATTAGTTCTGAAAATATAAATTATCAAAATCAGTGGAAGCTTTCTAGCAGGATCTCCTAACTCCTTATTTTGTTTTAGTCAAAGCCAGAAGTGCAGTATGTTCCACAGCTTGATCAGGAAACTGGAGATACAAAAGGATCCTTGTCGCTGAGTAAAACAGCCTGTAAGTTGTTCTTTGTGCTTTGGAAGAGGAAATGCAAATGTTCCCTGTTGTGCAAATTAAAAAAATGAAGTTACAGGTGGCATATGAAAGCAAACTTTTAGAAAGCTGCAATATAATTATTTACTGTTCAGAGTGCACTGTGTACGCTTGGCAAAGTGTGGTAGAAACCAAGCTCTGCTGGAAATGGAAACCTGCAAGCTGGGTTTTAAAAGCACATTTTTATGCTGTCTGTACAGACAAAGCGTGTGGGGTTTGGGTTTTCCCTGTCCTTGCTCTCCTGACCTCTGCTTTGCTGCTGTACCTCAGCAGAGGGACGCCCAGGGAGCTCACAGACGTTCCGGGGACTCTTCGAGGAGCGAGCAAACGACAGCTTCTTCAAGTGTCTCTCCATGTACGTATGTCCTGGGATGTCTGTGCCTGCTGAGGAGGATAAAGGCCTTTCCTCTGGGTGTGCAGCACTCTGGGGAGCTCTCAAGGTGTCCAAGTCTGTAGGCTCAGGATGCATCACAATTTTGTATCTGACCGTTAGTGCTGCTTTGCTGTGCTGGACCCATGTTTTGTGCAGGGTGTCCTGCCAACTTTGATTTTTCCTTTCCATTGCAAGTGAACAACATATTGATAATTTCCTACGCTGTTTTTCGAGTGTGTTCTGGGAACTGTTTAATCAATACTGTGTTTTGCCTGTTCATTAGCTCTGGATGTGTTTTAGGGCAAAGCACTTGTTTGGGATTGTGTTATGTAGCACACTGCTATGTCTTGTTTCCAGGCTGAAAATTCCTAGTATGTGTTTATTAAAGCTTTTTTTACTTTGTCCTAAAAAATTCACACATGCAAGATCAGTTGAGTTGCCCCCCAAATGCATAACAGAAAAATCTGTTTTTAAATCTGGAAACAGGAGAATGCTTAGGGCCCAATAACAGAATCCAGCAAGTCTTTTGTGATATCAAAGAGGCATTAGAGTACCCAGGAATCTGCAATGGGCTGTGTAGCTGGAAGAGCCAGAGACTAATGAATTGGCAGGAAAGGCAGTCAAAAATGAGCCAAACTTTTTAGAGTCCATTGTCTTGTATTCAGTCTATAAAATCTATCAACATTCTTCTCATTTCAGAAATTCCAGTTGGATTTTAACCACTACACTCGTCCTGTCAGTGCTGGTGCTGCTCTGGATTTGTTGTGCCACTGTAGCTACAGCTGTAGAGCAGTATGTTCCATCTGAGGTACTGCATTTCAGAACTAGAGTATTTAATATTTATTCATTATATTGCTTTTATGTCACAGCTGGCTAGAGACTAAGAAATATTTGGGGGAGGTTCGGTTATAAAGAGGGTGTTTTTATTTTGTGGCTGTGGATGGCAAACCAATTTTGTTTATTTAAGTGATGAATTTATAGCTGAGCATTCTTGCTCATTCCTGTGGCTCCCAGGAGCTCTGAGCCTTACTCATGTGATGCTTTTTGGTTCGTAGTGCTCTACTCTCAACAACCTTCAGATTGCTCTGAACAAATGGAGGCTGATTCTTATTTCTCTGGGAATGAAGCTATTCCAAGGGTGGGGTGGTGTAGGGGGGACCCAGTGTGGGTTTAATGCAGGAGGATCAATGGTGAGAACAGAGTTTTAGTGAGTGCAGAGAGTCTGATCAAGGGGAACAGGCACTCTCCCAGTGCCCAGAGAGTCCTGGCTCACAGCCTTTGCACACCAAAGGAGCTGTTACACAAACACTGTATCCGCCCTTGTTCTGGCAGATTTAATACATTTCTTCTGGCCACACCTCCAGTTCTAGCCATGAATTTCAGATGTTACAGAAAGCCTGGGTTAGCTTGTGTTGCAGGACTGCAGCCATCAGAGCCCGGAATGCAGCTGCATACTGAAATTAATTTTATTCACTGTATTTTGTCTTAAAGTAACTTGTTTAAATGTTTCAGAAGCTGAGCATCTATGGAGATTTGGAATACATGAATGAGCAAAAACTCAGCAGATACCCACCCTCTGCACTTGTTGTGGTTAGATGCAAGACTGAGGAACATGAAGAAGCAGGACCTCTTCCTACAAAAGTCAATCTGGATCAATCTGCAATTTAAATCCGGTGGATCCGATAGACTAATTCTAACAGAGCTAGCAACTCCTGATTGATTGGGTGGTTCTTCAGATGAGAAGCTTAGCAGCCAGTCTTTAAATGCAAATAAAGTTGCAGAATCAACAAATGTCATGGGATTTTGTTTTCAGCTAGTAGAGAAGATTCAGACATTCAGACGTGAATTTGTTTGTTTCCAGGCATAATCACTTTTCACTGGTGTTTGCTATGTGTCTTTTTGCTTACAAAAGTTGTAAGCATGCTTTCCATACTTCTGCCAGGACACTTTCAAACTTACTTGTGTGTTCTAGGATGTAATGTGTACAGTCAGAGTTAGCTTTGTAAAGGTATAAGACATTTTAAGTAGGCAGGAGATGCCTTTCTAGTGTTGCACTTTCTGTTGTAGTTAAGAGAAAATATTATAAAATTATCTGCTGAATTTTTTTGTACTTGTTAATGTCCATGCACAAACAACCCTGTCTCCAAAAACAGAAATATATTTTTTCTACAGTGTGGCAATATTCAAGGTGGAAAGCGTTTGTGAGGTACTGTAAGCTAGAACTCAGCTTGTGAAAGATGGAAACTTTGTTAAAATTTACAGACATATCCCTTCACGTGCAGAACATAACATGGTCAGTTATTTTGTCAAACTTTAGCCTTTAAGTCTTAAATTGCTTGTAAAGTTAGCGCTTGTGTTTTCTGAAAACTTCTACTTTCTGTTCTTGATTAACTATTCTGGTCTTGTAACTTCATTTACAGAAACAAGTTGATTCCTGAGAAATGAGAGCAGACAAATAAAATTGACTGTATAGAAAATGTTGACTATATAGCTTTTTGCTATGGTTAATTATTGACCACATCAGGCTCAGTGTGAAAGCCTGTCTGTAGCCTTCCTCTCGTGGGCAATGTGACCTGATTTTGCTGTGTGATTCACTAACACAGCGACAACAACTAACAATGTCCCTCATGCCTAACCTATTTTTTGTGGATCTTATTATATGCTGGTTCCCACAGTGTTGGCAAGTTGGGGGTGCTGGTGATTTATTTTAGGGTGTCTAAGTGAATGTGTGGTCTCCACTGTCATTTTTCTGTTGATTAGACAGAATTCCCTCAAAGGTTTAAAAAAATGTGATGAAGAACTATGGAGATCCGGGGTGGTACAGTGGTGATGCATTCCCTTACTTAAACCTGGCTCAGTGGTTGTTCCCAGCTTGTCTGTGACCAGGTGGTTGTGTGAGTGCAGCTGATGGAGACTTGCAGGGGCCACCAGGCAGGAATGTGCAGACCCCAGCCCAGCAGCGCTCCAGCAGTGTGGCTGTCAGGAGCTGTCAGCCCATTAAGGATGTTTGTTTTAAGCAGGTTTCTATCAGCCTGCAGGAAGTGCCATCTGAAATCTTATATTAGCAGTACCTCTTCATGCTGAACTCCTCAGTGGGACAGCCCAGAAGTTTGGGTGCCAGCAGCCATTGCCCTCAGTGTAGGTGTCATTGTGGAGGCCTTGCTGTGAGAAGGGACAGGGTGATGTTTGGGGACGCTGCTCACTTGGCAGGGACAGGAGCTCCCCTGTCAGTGATGCTGCAGCAGCGATTCAGCCACGTTTCTGCTGGCACAGGCAAAGCCCAGCACGGCCCCACTCCGCTCAGGATGCCAGAGCTCAGATGTGATGTGTGCAACCCTGTTCAGCAATTACTCTGCCAATGCTGCCTTTACTTCAGGGATTAGTGCCCATCTTCTCAGCACTGTGCTGTTCGGGATTTCCAGAAGAGACTTCAGCAATCCCCATTTTTCTAACTGAATAGCTCATGGAAATGTTTGCAAGTCTGTTAAAATGTTTTTCTTTACCATTACACGTGGTTGCAGAGGGAGCAGCTCAGTGCAGACGTGGCTCTTTGCCTGTTCCAGCGTGGACAGTTAGGCTGGTGACTTGATTTCACAAAACTTTCTCTTCAAAACTCCATTGCTTACAGTCCTGGGCTCGAGTTAAGCAAACAACTTGTGCTTTCATTGGGTGTTTTGTCTTTTGTTCGCTGTTCAATGACATTTCAGCTGAGTGATCTGTGCAGTGCAGCCAGTGATTCAGCAATGTGCTCCTGGGTCACAGAGAGCTCTGTGCCTGTGGCACTCTGGCACTTGGCACTGCTGTATCCAGAGCGAGCCAGAGCCTAAGGTATTTGGTGAGTGTTGTACTTGTAAACTTGTCAAAAGATCTTCCCTCAGTAAAATCAGATACTAGCAAGCAATTGAACTGTTTCTCAAGATTTCTAATCTAAATGGACTCTTTAAGCTATCTTGGCATTTGGCTTTGCAAAATGTCATTTCCTATTCATTTTTTGTTAAATGTTTGACTTACTGACATCTCCATTTTCAGAGTCTGCAATTTGGGTTTGATCTCTGCTCAAAACCACTGTAAATGAAGGGCCTTAAATTATTGAAATTGCAGGAGGAAAGTATTTTATATTCTCTTTAGGCATGTGTTCAACTGAACCTGTATCAGATTTAGAATGGAATCATCTGGACACAAATGAGGTGACCCTCTTTAGTGAATGCAATTCACTACTGGCAGAAATAGCCAAGGTACATTTGGGGGAAATTGGGGGGTTTTAGGTGCTAGAATTAACAATAACCTTCTATCATAATGGATACCTTAATATTTGCTGCTTCTTTGGCTTTTCTGATCGTTGGCAATTTTTTTTTATTTTATTTTTTTAAACGTCAGAAAAGCTTGCTTATGTTTCTTACCTCGCTGTCATGAACTCATTTTTCTGAACTCTAAGCAGTCTTTGATGTGGGCTAACTGCTCTAAAATCCAACTGCCTGGTTGGTTACAGCTGAACTTGATAATCCTGGAGCAGGAAACAGATGGTGGTAACTATCAGGCTGTAGAATCACAGAATTTTTTAGCTTGGAAAAGACCTCCAAGAATGAGTCCAACCATTCCCCCAGTACTGCCAATGCCACCAGTAACCCATGTCCCCAAGGGCCACATCCACATGACTTTGTAGTTACTCCGCCACTGCCCTGGGCAGCCTGATCCAATGCCCGACAACTCTTCCAGTAAAGAAATTTTTTCTGCTATCCAACCTAAACCTCCTCTGGTGCAACTTGAGGCTGTTTCCTCTTGTCCTGACGCTTGTTATTTGGGAGAAGAGCCCAACCCCACCCGGCTCCAACCTCTTTTCAGGGAGTTGCAGAGAGTGAGAAGGTTTCCCCACGCTCCTTTTCTCCGGGCTAAACACCCCCAGCTCCCTCCCTCATTACACTTGTGCTCCAGACCCTTCCCCAGCTCTGTTGTCCTTCTCTGGACATCTCAGATAGACATTTATCTCCAAGAGTGGCTTTACTCCACATTTTTAACTCCTCACTGGTTTTGCAGTGGTTTTGCAGTGTATGCATAGCTGGCCTGCTTGACCTGGCTCTTAGGACAGGTCTTAGTACTGAGAGCTAAGAGGTTACTCCTAGTTACTAAGAAACTAAGAGCTTACACAGGGCTCTTAGTAAACTCTTGCAAGAACAACACGGGCTCCTCAAAAACTTTATGCTGGTGCTTTTTCTCCCCACTACCCCCATGGCAAAGCTGCCTGCTCATGAAATCTGATCCTTGAAGCTGTGAAACTCCCCTCTGCGTGTGCTGTGCCGAGACCTGCAGCCAGCTTAGAAGCCTGCAGTGCATTTGTAACTTCGTGTTTGCTGCAGGCTGAGCTGCCAAGACCTCCTGCATGCCTGTTAATTCAAGCCCACAAGTAAAAGAGGACCCTGGAAGATTGCCTGTGCCTGTGCTCACTGCCCAAGCAAGGAAGCTGTTCCAGATGGTTGTATCCTGCACAGCTCTCCTGAGATCTCATCATCTGACAGGAGCCTGGGCTGGTGCTGCCACAAGGGCAGCGTGACAGCTCTGTCTTGGGGAGGAGGTGTGGAGAGAGGAGACTTTCATGAAGGTAAGCAGACTCTCTTCCCTCAAGCTTTCATTGTGAAAGGGGCTTTTCCCTGACTGGCACTGGGGTTAATGCAGTCAGCATGAGCTAGAGGTGAGTGCTCCTTTTCCTAACTGTAGCAGAGCTCTCAGCTTCCTAAATCCGTGTTACGAGTTGTCTGAACCCTGTTGTGAAACTATTTGTGACACAAGAATGGCAGAGTTTGTGGCTGGCTTTCATTGAGGGCTGGAGCAGAGGCTCAGCACTGCCCTGCCAGGCCCCTCCTGTGTGTGCAGTGCTCTCCTTGCTCTCCTGCCTCTGTTGGGTTTGTATCCTGGTAACATCGCTTGTGCTGAGGTGCAGAGAACTCCCTGTGGTCCCTGGAGCTCTGGGAAGCATGAACAGAACTCATCCCCAGGTACAGTCCTTCAGAAAAATCCTACGTACAGCTGTTCTCTGAAGTACTTGAGCTCTTGATAGTGATGTTGGGCTGACCTCCTCATCACGGCTTTCTCTGAGATTTTGAGTTGTTTCTACTTAACTTGATAAAAGAGAAGCGTTGATATAAAGCACTGGACTTGTTTAGTGTAATGGGTAATTGAGGTTTAAAAGGTGATGTGGTCGATTGTTTTGGGAATTAAAGCTGGGCCATGTTTCCACCGAGGCAATTTTTGCTTGTGTGTAACAATGGAGGAGTACCTGGTGTATTCCTCGGTAAGATGGTGTGAGAACTAGAAAGGCAAAGTTTGTGTGGCTGTGGGATTCTGTAAACAACCTTTTATCCCTTTCCTTCTAGAGAAACGGTGATGCAGCTGCTTTTGGTTCAACAGAGTCCTTCTCTGGAGAAAGAGGTAATGAATAAAATGCAGTTTTATTATTAAAGTATAAATCAATTGAAACTATTGATGCAATGTAAAACACAGCCAGTATTTATGGTCTGTTTGGACTGATTTTCCCTCTTTTCTGTGTAGTGAAACGTCCAGACTATAAAATTAATAAACTTCATCTGTTCTGTGTTGGCCTGGAGCTGGCAGTGATATGTATGGAGGTATGATAGGTGATCCTTGTCTGTCACAGAAGGGCTCATAATGAGCTTGCTGTGGGCTTTCCATATGTCTTAATAGCCAAACATCTGCAAATTTTGCCCATACTCTGAAGGACAAGGTGAGATCAAACAGAATCAAATAGCAAGCCTGTAGATCAGGCTGCAACATTTCATCACTGCCATTGTTTTGTACTCAAGTCTGTTTGGAATTGTGTTTTCTGGTCAGAGGCGTTTTGTAGACACAGACATGCTGTAATTCACCATTTCTTTTCTGAGCTGAAATGTTCTGTGTTTGGCTCCTGCTGGAGCGTGACAGAGGGGGAGGCTGCTGGAATCAGGATCCTTTTGCTGTTGAGAAAAGGCTGTGCCTTCCCTTGAGTTTGAACACTAAAACGACTAAGCAAACACAAAGCACAGCTAAGACAAATTCTAACTTAAAAGTTCTTTAAGTTCCTGAAAGCTTTTTTTAAATTAGAATAGAAGAGTTTTACATTCAGATATACCAAAATCAATTACACAGGCGGGATTGTCTTAAGTGACTGGTTACATGTTTCTGAGATGACCACACTAATATTTTTTGCTATGAAGGAATGGAGGAAAATACCCTGTTGGTTTAGAGGCAAAGCTCCAGGTGCAGGTTTCTGAGGTGAGGGTGGGTGCCTGGCGTCACCCCCACGTGTGCTGCCATTGTGTTGCAGTGAGTGTGGGTTTGGCCTTCAGCTTCTGCAGCTGGTTTGATTTATGTACCTGACTCTCTGAAAGCTGGAGGCCCTGGAAGGTTGCTGTGCTGTGGAGATGTCGTTAGGGAGGGGAAGGGCAGCTTTTCAGTCCCTTCTCACCATTTTGTGCTGATAGTCCAGCCTCATTCCGTGGGAGTGTGAGTCCTGGTTGGGGCAGAAAGCCTAAAGTGCTGTAAAACAAAATCTTACCTCTTGAGGACTTTTGTTGTGGGCTCTGGGAGGGCACCTTCCCCAGCCTTACACTGACCTGCCTTGTGTTTCGGTGCCACTGCTGTCCCACAGGGTTGGGCAGGGGCTTGTCCTTCATCCTTCTGCATCCAAGTCCACAGGATGAGCTCTGATGGAGACGTGGTGTTTGTGCCATTCAATCATGGTGGTCTGTAGCAGCAGCACAGCTTCTTCCACACTGCAAGCAGCAAAATTCCCCATGGGGAGGTGTTTAATGTTGGAGTTTGGCTCTTTCAACTCACCTATCAACCCCTAAACCCCAGCAGCCCACACCAGTCTCGCATGCAGAGGCCCCAAAACATCAGCCTTGTGTCCCTGCACTGTTCCCCTCAAACACCCCAGACCCTTCCCCAGCCCCTCACCCCTCTCTCTTGCCTCCCCCAGGCTGCTGCCATCCATGTGGTGCCTGCACTGGCTGCACACAGAGACACCTCTGCATCTCTGCCGTGGCACTGCTCGTCCTCGCAGCTGCCCTGGCCGCGGGAGTGGCGCTGGCGCTCCTGCCACGGGCACCAGGTTGTATCCCGAGGGTGGCTATTTTTCTGGTAAGGGAGGCAGAAATGATGCTGCATGAGCACAGCCCTCGTGTCCCTCACTGTTTGGTTAGTGGTGCTCCCCAGCACAGACCAGGAGGAAGGAGAGGGACGAGCGGGGTGGTGGGGGCTGTGCCAGCTTTGCACAGCCCAAGTGGCTGCCAGCCATTCCCTGGCTCTGCTGTCCTGCTCCGTAGGGCTGGGATAACTCTGGGTAGCACAGCCTTATTTAAGACTGCTGGTGTGGTTTTCAGACTCTGCTGTGAACCTGCCAGAGATTAATCCTGGCCCCTGGTTATTTCCAGAACAAAATATCAATTTCAGAAACCTCCCTTTACTCCCCTTGGTCTATTCCTCGTATCATAAAAATGCTGGAAAATAAAGGTTTTCTTGCTTTCCCCTCAGTGAACCGCTTCTGCACAGCCCCCAGTAACCGGACAGGCTTCTTGTGTGATGACAGGGTGACCTGTGTCCCAGCCAGCTGCGTCTGTGACAGGGTCAGCGACTGCAGGAACGGAGAGGATGAGCAGCAGCAGCTCTGTGGTGAGTGGTTTGGTTGTGAGCATCCCCCCTGCACTGGTCTTCCAGGTGTGAGACAGCATCCAGGGTTTCTCTAATTCTGATCCGTGCTTCTGGCTGCCTAAGTGAGGAGATAAACCTGGTAGAGCCTTTGTAAGGCAGATGCTGAGAGATGGCACTGCCCAAAACCTGGCAGGAGTGCCAGGAATCAAAGACTCCAAGCTCCTCTGTTCTTCCTAGGGTTTTTTTTTTTTAAACCATGCAGTAGTTTTCCTCCATCAGTGAAGCTCTATGGCTACATGGGTAATTTATTGTTCAGTCACCCTGGGGAAAAAAGTAAATAAAGCAGAAACCTGGGGTAGACTTCCTGCGTCCGACCACAGAGCTTCCCCCTTTGTTCATGTTCATTTGATACTGCAGGGGAAGTGCCCTGACAGCAGCCTCTGGTGTGTGCCATCCCCATTTCAGCCGGTGTGTCTGTGCCTGGCAGAGTTAAGCATGTCCTGTGTGTGTGCCCTTGCAGGTGACTTGCCCCACAGCCTCCCAGGATACCTGGTTTTCCACTGCAGTAACCCCAGATCCTGGATTTATGCCGACCAGAGGTGTAATGGGATGAACGACTGCGGGGACTGCTCTGACGAGACGGGGAGCTGTAAGTCTGTCTGCTGGCTCCTGTCTTTTCTGCTGATGGATTGCAACGGGTTGTACCGGCGTGGTGCTCGTGGATGCTGCTGGAAATGCCTGGAGGCTGGCATCCAGCACTAGAACACAAAATAGCTGGGATAGGGTGTGAATATGAACTCAATCCCACCGGCTGCCAAGGCTTCTGAGTCAAAGCCCGGTGGCAACTGAGGGGGAAAGGCTCCACACTTTGCTCCCAGTCCCAAAAGCTGCTCCTCCTCTCTGACTTGCTGATGTGGAACAGTTTCATCAGGATGTGTAGCTGTAGTCAGTAGTGACCATTCTTTTTGGCCTTTGGTAGCTGGTCAGCAGATTGGGTGCATCTCTGAGCTGGGTGGGAGCTGAGTCTCAGCAGCTTCAAAGCCACCTAGATCCTCCTCTTGCTGAAATGAGCAGCAGGTTTGCTCCTGAGTAAGCTCCGTAGTTTGGGGGAAGAAAAGAATTACAGTTAGTTGTTCCTCCCAGGATGGCCTCTCTGCCATGGAGGTCGCTGCAATGTCACACTCTGGTTGTTTCCCATGAGTAGCACCAAACCTGTGTCTTCTTTGGTGGGCTCACTGTCGCAGGGTTGTCACCAGCGGCTTTTACTGCTGGGGGATGAAAGGGTTTTACCCATGTAAGGAAGGAGGGAGGGGGTCAGTGCAGCAGAAGCATTTCAGTTCCCTGTTTTTTGTCCTTCCCAGTGGCCTCCTGCCCGCCGTGCGGGTTGGAGTGGTGGAGCTGCAGCCCTGTGCACTACGAGTTCTGCTCCTGCATCCCCAGGAGGCTGTGCCGGGATGGCATCCAGCACTGCCTGGGCTGGTCTGACGAGTTTGGCTGCACACCCTGAACCCTGGCACCTGTCCCTGCTGGGGACAGCAGGGTGCTTCCCACACATCACCCTGGAGCCTTGGCGTCCTGACCTGCCACCTGCTTGGGAAGCTCCAGCCCAAGCAAATCTCCCCAGCAGTGCAGTGACACCGAACAGGAACCAAGGGCGTGTGGCAGCTCTGGGCTGGACACTGTCTGTGGGACAGCTCCCAGGAATCTGCTGCCATGGGAAGGTGAACACTTCCTACATGGGCAGCACTGACTCGATGCTGTGCTGTGCTGGGGACGCTTCACCAGCCGCCTCACACAGCCCTGGGCTGGGGTTTCTCCTCTATGGACATGCTGGGGCCTCTGCAGGCAGCCACATGAGGGACACTGAGAACTGCCCCAAGGAGCAGAGCTGAGTGAGGTGAGCCTCCAACACACCTTCACAGTCCTGCTCTTCACTGGCAGGAGGAGAAGCTTCTATTTGTGTTCAAAACATGTCTGCAGGTGGTTTCAGCAGTGACTTTGAGGGCTCTGTGTTGATGGTCTTGGGACACTTCCTTGGGAATGCTGTCCTGGGGGTGACACCGTGGGGCCCTGCTGCTCAGGCCACCCCCTGCTCCCTTCTCAAACCATAAAGGACTACAGAGAGGGTGTAATGGCATGGAAAAATTGAGAAGTTTCACGGTTTTGGGGGTTGAATCATGTCCCTGTGACAGAGTATCTGTCCCTGACAGCCAGGGCAGGGAAACAGCAGTAAATAACCTGCATGGCAGTGAGGTTTTTCAGCAGCAGGTTGAGAACAGCCATGGAGCTGAGATAGGTTTCACTGAAGCTGGTAAAGAAAGGAGGAAAAAGAAGCTGCAGCCTCAGAGTGGAGAGCAGCAGAAAGTCAGGTGCTGCTTGCAGGGTGGTGTGGGATGACACTGGATTTGTTTGCTGCTCGTTTTGTTCCTCTGCCAGCAAGGCAGGATCAGGCAGCCAAGCCTTCAAAGCAGTCCTCTGGATATAGGTATGGGCGTGACACTGAAATTTAAGAAAGATGAGGTTTTCTCTGCTCCTTTGAAATTCTCATCTGAGTCTAAAACATTGTCTCTGAGGAAAACCCCACATTTACAGTGAGTACTTTTACTTTCCTAGGCCCAAAATAAACATGGTGATCTTTTCCCCATTGCCACCCCAGGTCATAGATATTTAAAAATAAACCTCTGTTCACTCATTTCTTCTCTGTCCTGTGATCTGCAGCTCTGCCTGTCACCATGACTCAGCGGTAAATGTTGCTTCTAATATGTCACTGGGATACAGCTGGAAATCTGAGGGGTCTTTTTATAAATAGCTTTACAGTATGGTGACTCACACTTTACCTGGAATGTGATGGCAAAACTCTGCATGGGGGAAATGTTACAGCTGCTTTTACTCACCTGTCCCTCTCCAGGCCTGGCCAGGGTGCACGGCTTGTTTTCTCTGTGCCTGTAAAATGTTATCCCAGTGCAGTTAAGGATTGAACTAATCAGCTGTTAAAAAAAATCCAGGAACCCTCATGCTCAGCACAGAGCCCAGGTAATGGGATTGGTAAAAATAGGACTGGTAAAAAAATGTTCATCTCTCTGTGGTCAGATCAGCAGATCTCCAATGGTGGAAGGGCTGGCTAAGAATTCCATGGTGGTAATTGCACCAGAAGCAGCTTGAGGGGGAAGGTTGCACATCTTCCTCCCCGTTGAGCCGCTGTTTTGAGTCACAATTTGTGCCATTATTTGTCTCAGCAGAGAGCTGATGTAGTTGTCAGGGGAAGCTATTAATAGCCTTGAATTTCTGGGAAAAGAAAGTAGGATTTAAACGCAAGTATGCCTGTTTTGCTTGCATGTAGTCCTTTTTCGAGGGAAATTCAGCAGTAAGGAAAAGACAAAGGGGTTTTGTTCTTTATGCATTTTTGAGCTGAAGTTCATTTTCTTGGCCTCTTCATGGTTTCCAAGGATGTGCTGCTTTTCTTGGTGATGAATTATGGTAAACAACAGTGTAAAAAGGAAGATGCCCTCTGAAGAAGCACTAGTAGGGGAAAGCTGGAGAAAATCCTTGGCCTCATGAGGCCTAAGAGGACAATGATGGGCACTGTGCACCTCAGCCAGTATTGATGGAAACACTCAGGGCAGAATTCAATGAGAAACAGTTACCTGCAGCATTACAGCTGCACAGACCAACACAGAACAGGTCTCAGTGTCCAGGTGTTTTACAGCTGATCTGCATAATTCATATTTGAATCATAAATGCCCCTCAGTGTTTTCAGATGGGGAAGTACAGTTAGTGTATTGCAGGCACACTGGAAACGGGTTTTAAACCACAGAATGACCTCAAATGCAGTGAATTTGCTTGTAAGGGAGAGTGTATTACAACTGCAGAGCATAATCTCTACAGTAACCTCATTCCAGCTCTCATTCCCTGGGCTAAAATGAGAAAGAGAGGGGACTTGTGTTCCACTTTGGGCTTCAGCAGTGACTGTTGGCGAGGTGTTACAGCCTCTGCCTCCCTCCCCAGAGGCCTGTGCTTATCCCTTGTGCTCCCTCCCTCTGCCACAGCCCCATCAGCACAGCCTGGTGCTTTCAGGCTGAGGTTTCTGTTCTAGCAGCACTGTAAACATCCCATGGCAATTGACAAGCCCAGGGCAGCTTCATTTCAGATGAGCTGCAGCAATTTGAGAAGCAGGAGAGGAGTAGGGACAGGACCAGCTGTTTTGGTGGAAAATACCTTCATCAGAAGAGTTAGTTAAGGATGGCAACAAAAACTTTATTTGAAAAAAATTATTATGTATTGAAAATATACAGTAGTATTACCAACCTTCTTGTCTCTATCCCTCCCCTAGCACAGGTTACCCCACAGGCATGGCACAGCAACCAGATTTAACAGCACTTGTCTCCTTTGTCACTCCCTCTTAATATGTCCAAATCCTGTCATCAGCAAGAGAACAACCAAAAAAAGACCCCTTCTTTCTGACTCAGTAGGTATTTAACAAATCCCAGTCCTCCACAGTGAGGCACAGATGCTTCTGTTTGGAAGTCCTTTCTCTCTCTTGTTCAGCCAAAGCTCTTTTTTTACTGTTCTTTGATTCGTGGCTGCCTGCAACCTCCTTTTTCAAAGGTAAGTGGCAATTTTGAACTTTTTCCTTATAAAACTGCAAGTTTCCAGATGCTTTAGTTTCTGGCTCCACCAGTGTGCATTTGACTACTTCCTCTATTCTGCGTGTCTTGCCATCTAGAAGCAAAAAAAAAATCAAGTTTAGATTTTGGGAAAAACAGAATTCTGCTGTAAAATGCATAACTTTGTGGTACAAATTGTTTTGGCCAAGCCAACTTGGAAATGTCCAGAGGACAAAATATAATTTATATTATGGACTCAGATTTTTAAGGAAAAGACTCAGCTGTTACATGCTCTAAGCAGGCTGCTGTGCTGTACTTGAATTATCCAGCAGTCTAACAAATGAAAAAAATCAAGTACATTGTAATGCAGTTGCACAAAGGGCTGAAATTGCACAGCTGAGATGCCATTTGTGCTAAAACCCCATAAAGTATGGAAGTACTCCCCACAGGAAACAAAATAAATCAACTCTGTGGTGTCCATGCAGTCACGTACAGAAGCGAAGAGCTGCTGCTCTGGATCTCAAGTTGTCCTGGGGCTTCGTGGCCTCCATGACTGCCTGTTCCCACTGCAGAACTGTCTGAAAGAACAGATGAAGGCGTTAAAATGTGTCTGGTAAAATTTACAGAAGTATCATTTGAAACAACTCCATCCCTTGTTCTTTCCTACTTAGCGATTTTGTGCTCTATAAGGCAAATTTTTAGAGAGTAAAACAGATTTAATCCCCTCTTACCTGTTCTGCCCATCCCTCTGTTTTGCAGTTACTGTGATCAAATTCTTTCAGAGGCACTTTTGAGTGAACCAGTCCTATCTGCGTTTGGAGCCGCTTAATGACAGCATTGACATCCTGGGAAAATGGGAGATATCACAGTCAGAGGGCAAGAACTTCTATTACACTTGTCCAGTAAACTTTTTCTGATTATTTTTACCTTGAGACCTGTCCCAGAAATGTCCAAACAATTCAATTTCTTGAAAGAAAGAAGGTATCCAATTCCCACATCTGTGATTTTAGGGTTACCTGTGAGGCCAAGTAAAGTTAATTAAGCTCCATGATGTGGAAAAACATGATCAAAATACCAAGGAAGTATTTGTTCCAAAAGCTAATACTGGAACAAGACTGACTTTCCCCCTCTAATTATCAAAATACAAATATTTACAATACCAATTCTCAAACTACTAAAAATATTTATGTAAGTAGCAAGTGCCTGAGCCTTCAGCTCTGCCCTGTGCCTTCTGGCAGGTTGCTGGTGAAACCCGGGGTTGAGCATTTGGCTCGTGGAAATCAACAAATTAATTGTATTGCTTCAGTAGTAAGGAGGGTAAATTCTTTATCAGAAAGGACACAGGTTCTTTCTGTTATGAAACATGAAGCACTCACAGGACAAGTCCAGCACCAGCAGATTCTCAAGCCCCTTTTTCAGCACGCGGACGGGCGCCGTCATCCTCCGCAGGCCGGCATCCGACAGGGAGTTGTCCTTCAGGAGAAGCCTTTTCACACTGGCAGGAGAGACACAAACACGTAGTTTATGGTCGTTATTTCAGACAGTGTTGCAAGATGTCCTAAAACTCTGTGTCAGAAGGGTCATCCTGTGCCAGCCCCTGCGGGCTCACTGTAAAAAGCAGTGAGAAAGGAGCCTGGGTTAGCAGAACTAACAAGTATCTTTATATTTCCCTGCTAGCTCAACAGAAGCACTGCTTAAGCAGCTATTCCCACAGCTCCAGTGACAAACTGATCCTGGAGCCAAACATTTGCCAACAGAGACAATAAGCTTCTTTATATCCTGAAGTTCTTTATACCAAGGCTGCCAAACTGAAATGCACTCAAAACTAAGAAAAATGCTTGGCAAAATGAGAGAGGACAGATTTGATAAGGGATACAGCAATGATTTTAAGAAAATAATGAGGTATTATAACCTAGATTAACAGAACTCAGGAAAAAACATCACACTAAAGTTCTCTCTTCAGAGCACTTCAAGACAAAACCTTGATGCAAAATGCACCAAATCTCACAGCAACATAATATCCTTAATTAGCAGTCATCCTACTTATTGTTTCCAAAATTCTCTACTTGCCATGCTTTAGTACCGAACAAAATTGGAAAATTTACTGTTTTGAGATGTTAACTAACCAAATATTCAACCTCCTGCTTGCAGAAATCTTCATCTAGAACACTAGTTTGGTTAAAAATTTGGCTGATAAAGTTCCCCCTTAAAAAGGTACGTGTAAAACTGTTCCAAATGCTTAAGATACATTTTTTACCCAGCCAATGAAAATTGTAAAAGTTGATTTAAAAACATGAGACAGTAAATTATCTTGCATATTTTTAGTATTTTTTTATGGTTCAGGATGTGCCTTGTGTACACTAAATTCTGTATTTTGTTTACCTCCAGAACAGGTTCTGTGAACAACCAAAATCTTCAACCTTACACCCTGCTAGCCTGTGAAACTTCCTTTTAAAGTCTCAGCCTGATTCTTTGAACTGCTTAGTGGTAGGAAAGAAAGTGTCATTTTTAGCTCAAGAAATTGGTACCTAGACAGGGCCTCTTTGGTGAGGTGTTCCAGCAGCTCATGTTCATCTCCAAGTTTACAGCAGGAGAGATCCAAACACGTCAGCTCCCGGAAAGACTTAATTTCTTCAAGCTTTTCAGAGATAACCAGGTATCTGCAAAGCCAAAAAAAACCCATCAGTGCTCAGGCACATAAGAAGGTGTCTATATCCTCAAGTGTGGTAAGCACAGTGCACTCATTTCTGCTCAGTATCTATGTGAAAATTGACAGAAATTACCCAGCTGCACTAAGTACCTCTTTATGAGCAGCTGGCACACGACGTGTCTGAATTCCCAGTCTTCTCCTTAAATCACTGTCATGGTTTTGCTTTGATGCAAAAAATTGGACTAGCAAGACTTCAACTTGCAAATATTGCTATTAGGAGCTTCTTTACAGATTATTCCTGTATTATTTCAGAATAATGCAAAATACCCAAGTTAATCATAAGTCAGCTTCACAAACTGCTCTTCCTCAGTGTCTAGGAAGGGTATAGATAAATCCACATTCATCCAGGTTTAAAATCCACCTCACATGTGGATTTTATACAGGACAGGATAGCTTGTCAGTGGCAAAATTTTACTTCTATATATGTCAATGGAATACTTCACCGGGGTAAAAGTCCAGGACTGGCCAGAGCTGTGGCTACACCCCGGGCAGCAGTTCCTCAGTGGGTTTTTTTTTCAGCTGTGTTGGTTCCCTGGTCTGATTCACTCAGCAGCCACGCAAACATCTGTGCTGGAGCCATTCAGTAGGAGGTTTAGAGATGGGAACAAACCACTGAAGAATGGCAGGCATGAGTATGCAGTAATGAGCACGTAGCCCTCAACAGCTCCCCTGCAGTCACCTCTTGCTGTCTCTGTGGCAAGACAAGCTCCAAATTCACGGATCTTTCCTGAATTTTACCTCATATTCCCCATGGCAAGACACACCCTGAGGTCAGCATCTCCACTGCATTAACTGGGGGTGATTACTAATTTGATCCCTCCAGGAACACCTCTTAAGCCATGCAAATAAGGGGACCTTAATATCCTCCCCATCAAACCACCCCCCAAAACCCTCTGCTGTGCAATTTGGCTCTGCAAAAAGCACTACATACAGTCAGAGCACAAGCCAGTTCTTGAGAGAGATTACTAGCTCAGGGGGGTTCTGGAGAGGAGAGTGGGCTCTTTTAGAAATAAAATTCATCAGAAAATGCCTTACTTCCTGGATTTCAAAGACTCGATACTTAACTCAGCTTTCTGTAATGGCAAAAGATGCCAGAAGTAGCTTAATTTCTAAATTAAGCCCATAAAATTATCTGTGCTAGACATAAAAAGGGACTAGGTTTAAAGGATAAAACAAAGGATAATTGACTTCTACTCAAACATTCCTACTGTGCTCAGAACACCCTTGGCACTTCAGATGAATATGCCAGTACTTTGATTTTAAACTGGATAAACCATCCCTTTTTCAAGTGCAGAGATGGAAGAGACGGGTTCTATTACTGGAAAGACTTCAGTGGGAGCAAGGCTTTAAAACCATAAACCAGTTTTAAACTTGGCAAGACTCTTTCAGTGAAAGATGTGGGTATTGAGAAGATGGAAAAACTAGTGCTGGACTGTAATCAGGACCTTGTTAAAGTACATTCAATATGGGGATGGCAACAACAATAAATTAAGGTAAAATCTGCCTGATTTCAAAGCCTGCACCACAAGTCTGTATCTTCTTCTGAGCCCCCAAAATGAGACAGGACAGCAAGCTTATAGCTAATAAACCCAAACAATTTGCAAGGGTGTATTTTATCTGTACAGTCAGCTAAGTGTGTCGAAAAGCTTTTAAACAGCAATTACAGAAACATCCCATGAAATGCCTGAGAAGGCACTAAGCACATGGATTGCCACAGAAGTGCTGATTATTATTGTTAAAAAATAGCTGCAGGTTTAATCCTCCACGTAGGATCCCCCTCTTGGTTGAAACAGATGTAGTCTGTTACCTGTATTACGATTTGTATCTTAAAATGAAACCTGCAGCTGCACTTGTAGGAAAGGGATGGGACAAAAGGCAGCAAGCACAAGAATCAAATAAGGCTCAGGGCATCCCATTAAAATTACGTGGTGTTATAAGCCCAAAAATTATTGTTATTTAAATTAATTTAGAAGAAGCTTGAAGTGTGCTAGCAGAAAGCCCTAGCAGATGACAAGATTTGTTAGGGGACACACTTACCTGTTCCGCAAGCACAGTGAGCACAGCACCAAGCTGCCATAGGCTTCAGTGAACTTCTGCAGAGCTCTCAGTCCCGTCACTGGCTCTGTGAACTTTTGTCTTGCTTCTGCTGCTGAAAAGAGCTTTTCAGCAATCTGCTCTGGGAAACCAATCAACGAGTCAATGTGATCAACATTGTCAGAAATGTAACCCAGCACTAGGCTGAAGAGGGACTTGGCCGAGTAGCGGAGGTTCCCCTCCTTAGTGTACGTGAAGATGAAATGATCAGTCCTCTGCCTCCTTGCCCTATCGTCCTCCCTGTTCATGCAAAGCTCCACTGAAAAACTTCTGGAAAACAGACTAAAAGGTCTTGTTTTGGGAATGCCATTCCGTACGCCGCCTGCACCCGGATTTACCACGTGCAGCTTCCCATTTTCACGCACGTATATTGGCCCAGTATCCAAATGGCTTTCTGAGTGGAGACAGTACGACATTCCCCTCGACCAGCTCTGCAAAACCAAATCACAGACAGGTGAAGAACAGCCACAGAGGAAAACACGACCCAGGGAAGCCCCCAAAGCTGGCAGCTCCCCCTAGAGCCCTGAGCATGGCCACGTAGCCCTGCGGTGCAAGGAGGCCAGGCTGTGTGGAGCAGGGGTGTGAGCTGCCTGCCACCAAACCACACACCCCATCCGAGCGGGAGCTGGACCCCGGGCTGGCTGAGAGGCCCGGGATGGATCCCACGCCCGGGATGGAGCCAGGGGCAGCGGGAGAGGAGCTAGGGTTCAGTGGGAAGTGTCCCCACAACCAGGCCTGGCTCTGCTGCAGGCAGGAGCAGGAGAAGGAGGAGGAAGAGGAGGAGGAGGGCACATGTCTGACTGCAGCAGGGCAATGGAGCCTGCTGGAACCTCCCTCCCTGGGAGGGTGGGCATCTCCCGGTGCCCCGTCCCCAGCCGGTGCCGGGGGGCTCTGGTTCGTGAGCGGGGTCCTGGCGGGGGGCAGGAGAGCTCAGAGATGCGATAGTGAGGGGCAGCAGAGGGACGGGATCCTCTCAGCTCCTGCCCTGCGGGGCTGGGGATCGGGTCCTGCGGGGCGGGAGGAGATCGGGCCCTGCCCGAGCGGGCCGGGGGTACCGAGGGGATGGGGAGGCGCGGGCGAAGGGATCGGGTCCAGCCCGGAGCCGGGTCGGAGACTACGCTGGGAAGAGCCTGTGAAGGGATCGGACTGTGCCGGGGGTGAGCGCGCCGTGAGAGGGCACAGCCCCGAGGGGCGCCAGGGGAAGGGGCACAAGGGGAGGGGCACAGGGGGAGGGGGCGTAAGGGAAAGGGGCA
>VZRQ01004003.1:315742-327878 GCA_013397975.1 Machaerirhynchus nigripectus | reverse complement strand
CGCCCTCACGCTCGAGTCACCGCAGAGTGGAACTGCGCGGGGCCCACCGCCATGGCGGGGTTCCTGTGTGGTGCCGCCCGGGTACACAGCCTGCACGGCCGGTTGTAAATACCTCCAGAGAGCTGCCCCATCGTTGCACAGGGCTCTGCTGGAAGTGCCGCAAATAAAAATGCCTCCCCCTACCTTTCCCCCTCTCTTTCTCCGCCTCCTTTNTTTCTCCGCCTCCTTTTCCTCCCTCTGCTTCCCTTCTTCCCCACCGTCCTCCTCTTTTTCCACTCCTCTGCTTTCCCTTTCCTCTCTTCCTTTCCCCTCTGTATTTTTCTTTTTTTCTGTGATAAATTTCATTCAAGATGGTTATAGATGGAAAGCTGCAGTTGAGGGTTTTGTCCTGTTCTCTCCACAGAAGTTCCAAAACATTTTGGACGACAACAGGCATGTTCCCACAGGAATTGATTATTGGTTTTCCCAAATGTGTAAAAATCAGCAAAGTCGCCATCCAGTGTTATTTGGGTAAGACTTTGTGTCTTGCAGTAGGTAATATGTGCTATATGAAAGTGTGTGTCTGTGCCTTAGTGAAAGCTCCCACAGTAGTCTCATAGTCTGTAAGAAGCCACTTTTAACAGATTCATAAAGATCTAATATCACAGAAAAGTTCATTTTCACAAAGCAGTTGTCCTTCATATCCACAATCTCCATAGCTTAGAGAAAAAATAAGTTGGTGCTTTGAAAGTACTCTGTGGATGTAAAGTAATGGAATAAATAATAGTTATCAATAAAGAATCAGAACTTGTGTTGATATTTCGAATTTGTATCTATTTTAGTGCGGACCTTAAGGATTGAAAGAAGCACATCTAAAGACCCTGTGGGTTTTGAACAGTGCGTTGAAAAAGGTAAGACTCCTGAGTTAATGGGGTTTTGTGGGAAGGGTGTTGGTCTTTTTCAGTGAATCACTGTAACCCCTCATCTATTTTTATGTAGGATTTTGCTTCCTCTTTTCTTGAAGAATAGAAATAAAACAGGCCAGCTTAGGGATGAGGGGCTGGGCATGGAAAAAACCTCTGTATTGCTCAAATACACTATTCAACTAACTTTGTATTTCACTGTACAGCAGGCCTGTACCATTGCTATCAATATAAGAACAAGAAGAACCTCTTAAAAAATATATGAAACTCTGTCTGACCCTTGAAGATATGCACTATGAGATGATTATGTTTTGAATTTTGTTAAAGGAAATTTTGTTGAGATTTTCATATGCGAACAATACACTGGAGTTATTTTTCCCTTGGCAATTATTATATCCCAAGATCTTTTCAAAGTAGTTTTTGGCTATTAAAAAAAAGAAACTTTAAGCTTATATGTCTTTTATCTGATCTGAAAAAAAGCTATTTATATTGACTAAGTGATTTAAATATGTTCTAGTTTGTAAACCAGTGAGAGAGACCGCAGAGTCAAGAGTTATAATTTAATAGGAAAATTAAGAGAACTGCAGAAGTACAAGAACACTGACAGAGTCAGGATACAACTGACACCTTGTTAGTCAGGGTGGTGGTAGCAGTCCAGACAAAGTGGTCCTGTCGAAGGGGTGATCCTGTAGAAAAGGTCTGGTCTTCACCTGAAGGTCCAATGGTAGCTCTTGGCCTCTGGGAATCCATCAGGTAAGGGCTGTTTGTGCTGTTCCAAACCCCAGATTGTGACCAGGCGGGAATGCTTGGCTCCTCCCCCTGGGCGGAGCATCTCACAATGGGGTGATGTAATTCTATGAGTCATGGGGTGTGTCCTTGATGGCCAATTAACAGAGATAGTCCCCAGAGGGAGTTGTCAAGGATGAGTCATAGTAGGAGATAACGAGCACTGCCCCACCCACCTGCTTTAACAGCTTGTGAAGGGGATAATGAGATACATACTGTTGGTTACATCTTACACCTTAACCTAGGACAATGTATTCCTGAATGGAAGAGAGGGAATATTTAGAAACAGTTAATATTAACAACCTGCTCTGCCAGTGTATAGCAGAACATGTGCATAAACAAGACCAGTCCCAAGTACAGCAGAAGGTATTGCTCCTGGCAAATTTCCCTGCTAACAGGGAAAATGATAAGACTTGTAGTATCTCATCACTGCAGCACAGTACTGTGAGGTCAAAACATTTGTCTCATGTTGCTTTCCCTATTTTCTTCAGTTTGACATGCTGCACTAAAAAGATACAGACCTGCTGTCACAATCCCAGTAGATCAAGTTGTTGATTTCAAATATTTTCAGCCCCTTCAGGTTAAAAGCACTGTGCTTGCAGTGTCACCAGTGAGCCAGATGAACCCTCAGTACATTTTATAGTCACAGTATTACCTCTGTGTAATGCAGTAAAAAAGATGCTTGTGCATATTCCCTTCACTTTTTTCCTTCCCTAAGGCAGCATGGATACAGGGAATAGTCACTGCACTAATTTGCTTTGTATTCTTTGCCTTCACACATCTTTCTGGAAACACCTAAAAATGGTATACTTCCCACCATTTTCAGGATTCAGTGATAAATAAAATTTCCCCAAATCCATTCCATGTTTTGGAAAAATCCAGTCCGGGTTTTCCCATCACCCAAGTCCATTCCGTACTCCAGGAAAAATCCAGTCCGGGTTTTCCTTCAACCCGACTCCATTCCATGTTTTGGGAAAATCCAGTCCGGGTTTTCCTTCAACCCGACTCCATTCCATGTTTTGGAAAAATCCAGTCCGGGTTTTCCTCCAACCCGACTCCATTCCGTACTCCGGAAAAAATCCAGTCCGGGTTTTCCCCCAACCCGACTCCATTCCATATTTTGGAAAAATCCAGTCCGGGTTTTCCCTTGACCCGAGTCCATTCCGTAATCCGGAAAAAATCCAGTCCGGGTTTTCCCTTGAGCCGAGTCCATTCCGTACTCCAGGAAAAATCCAGTCCGGGTTTTCCCCGACCCGAGTCCATTCCGTACTCCGGGAAAAATCCAGTCCGGGTTTTCCCCGACTCCATTCAGTACTCCAGAAGAACTACAGTCCGGGTTTTCCCCCCATTCCGCACTCCGGGAAAAATCCCGAGCCAGAAGTCGGGAGCCTCCTCGGGAAGTTGCTGGGTGGCACACGTGGTTTGTAAGGGATGACGTCACAGAAGTCTTTGTGCCGTGGAATGGGAAAAGCCGGCGCTAGGAAGAATGGCAATTGTAAGGTACTCAATCCCTTCCAGACGGTGTTAACTCTCTACTTGGAGCACTTTTCTCCCCCTCTTTTTTTTCCTCCTTCCATTCTGCATACCCCAGCCATTCATTATCCTAGATAATGGAATTGTTGGGCTTTACTGCAGTGACAATTTTATAAAAGCAAGTACAGAGCTTTCAAAGCCAAAGAGAAAACAGGTTTCCTGAAACGAATCAACACTGCATCCCACTGTCTAAAGTGGGGCAGGGTGTGAAAAGGGAGCTTTATTTTTTGTTGTCTTAAAAATGGGAAGTCATGCCATTTATAATAATTGTAATAATAAAGTCTAAATCAAAACACCAAACAGTCATACCTCTCTTGTTTTAACAATTCTCTGTTATGATCATGATCAATAATGATGGCTTAGTTTTAAGGGGAAAGTTCAGGTTTTCTTAATCCTTTTTTTTTTTTTTTAAATTTAATTAGAAGTGTTTGTAAGGATGTTTCTATCCCATCTACAGTATTCACCCTGGTGGACTTCTTGTATAAGTCAGCGTAGCTTAATCAAATAGAGAAGTGGATAAGAAAAAGATTAAAGTTGCAATCTTGAATGCATACAAATATATATATATATGTGTGTATATATACATATATACACATTTAATTGTTAGGGACCAGCCTGTGTGGGTAGTATAGAAAAATATTTTTTGTTTGGTTGTGTTTTTTTCTTGTGAAAGAAAAATAACACTAAGTCTGCAGCTGCATTTGAAAGCAGCCTAGTACATGGAACACTTAATTTGTCAAGACATTCTGACAGGTCTCATCAAAAGTCCAGTATAAGCTTTACTAGTTTGGCTCATTAAATTGAAAATGGGCTTGGAAAAGGTCATAGGGAATTAGAGGTTACAGAACAAATAATCAAACCAATTAGCTATAACTTGAATCTTGTGAGCTGCCTAAAAGAGAAAGCAGACCTGACTCGTCAGAGAGAGAAGGACATTAAAGCTGCATACCAAGAAGTAACCCAGAAAGTTTAAAGCACATGTGTACAATATTGCAGAAGTTTGGGTTTTGTTGTTGCCATTTTGGTTTTTTTGTTTTTTAAAGAACAGAAGTACTAAACCCCTCCCACCCAACACTGTGATATTCCTGTGCTAAGCTCTGTCTATTTTACATGAGGGCATGCTTTGAATGATGATTTGCATTTACTTCTTAGAGATTACTTTAGTCTGAGAAATATGGATACCAAAAGTTTAAACTCTCTCAGCTGAGATGATTATGTTCCACTGCCCCAGTCTGTATTTTTGAAGTCATTTCTGGCCCTGAAGAAGTTGACCCTTTGTCACCTTCAGCTCATCAACTCCTCTCTTGTATGACACCCAAAAGTGTGGCTTGATGATTATTTTATTAGACATTAACATAACAGTCACGTTTAAGTGAGTTTTGTGAACACTGCTAGTCTCTGCAGCAGTTTGGAGAGTAAAATGCTGTATGAGGGCTAAAAGCACTACATGTGCACTTCATGTTCTAAAAATTGAAAACAGGCTGACATGATATAATAGAGTGCCATTTCCTGCATTGTTTGGTTTGGGGACTGGCTTTTTTTAGTGCCTCTTGGGTGACCTTTTATAACACTGTAATGAGCAGGATATATATATACACACACTGGGATATTGCAAAAAAGTATTCTCTTAAATCACCTTGTAAAAATAAAAAAGAACAATGTCTATATGCAGTGTAAATTCATAGTACTTGAACTGTGGGTCCTGTGAAAACTTCACAGCATTGCACATTATTCTTCGTTATTTACCTTAAAATATGTTTTCTAGATTTGCAACACACAGAAGGACAGCTCCAAATGGAAGAATTTCCAGTGAGTATTTAGAGTGTACATCAGTAGTGGTTCATGAAATGGGATGTCTGGACTAAGTGGGGAGAAATCATAAAAAAACCCAAAAGTGTGTTTATTTACAATTATTGCTCGGTTGGTGTTAAAGAGAGGAATTTGTAGATGGTGGTGTGAAATTGCACTTCCCAGCTGCTCCTCTGTAGATTATGCTATGAAATTGCACCTGCCTAGTGCTCCTAACGATGTGCAAGGGCCCTTTCCAGAAGTGTGGCAATCTTCCCTCCTTCAATTGCTGCCTTTAAGGCTGCAGAATTCAGGAGGTGATGGGATTTTTTTGAATTGCAGGTCAAAGAACTTGATTTATATGCAATTCAAAAACAGGCACCGAAATACCCAGATCCTTGTATCCAACAAACTTCTGCAAATGTGGTTTAGTAGTTCTGTCACTGCAGAGAATGCAATAACATTATTTTTATTCCTTCTGCAGCTTCCTGAGTTCCAAGCCACTTACTTGCGTTTCATCATCAAATCTGCCTTTGATCATTTTGTGTCAGTGCACCGGGTGATGGCAGAGGGCACGGCAGAGAACACTTGAGTCCAGCTTAAATTTGGGCCTCCATAATATATATTTTTTATAAGGAAGTTACATTTTGATAGCTGCACTGCAGAGAGCGTTTATTACTAGAACCTTGTGTTAAAGTGTTTTCTTGAAGGTATGGACGTGGTATGTATTCCTTGCTGGTTTAATGTATGGAATAGGAGAATATAGAATCATTTAGGTTGGAAAAGACTTTTAAGATCATCAAGTCCAACCACAATGCAGGGCTGTTGTTAATTGTTAATTAACAGCTCTCTCATTTTGTAACCTAAACTGTCAGCCTAGAACACATGAGCATAACTGAGTCTGTTTAAGTTAGTATGTTTATATCAGACTTTAATGATACATGAATTAAAACTCATTTTCCCGTAAAATGCTTCCCTCGTGCTCTGAGTTAAATAGAAAAGAAGTATGAACTACACAAGTGGGATGTATTACTTCTGACTGTCAAACAAGTCCTTCAAAAGTCCTTAAATTGGTAACTTTCTGATCAGCTCAAACGCAGAGATTATTAGAATGAATATAAATGTCTGGTAATGCTTACAAATAACCTGGGGAGAGAGGCAGGGCAGGGAGGGAAATAATCTGAAGCCATATGAAGTGCTTTGATAGACTTTTAATAACTGCAGATCAATCCCTTGTTTCTATAAATATTTTCTAGAATCAGGTCACAGCCGCCAGTGCTTTATGCTGGGACCATCATAACAAATACTCATGGAAACAGATGTTGATAAGAGATTGTCTTGCTCAGAAGCCTCCTGAAGTCAGTGAAAGGAAACACTTTATATATACAAGTGCAACGTGTCTAGTAATGTGAAATCAGTTGCTTTGCGTGGCCAGCGGACTCTTGCAAATGTCACCACCCTGAAGTTTATCCTGCAGGATACTCCTTACAAGTGTAAATGCTGGTATCCAGAGCTCAATGGACCCAGCTCCCACATTGCTGCATGTGGTGTAAGAGTAGTAAGTTACTACAGAACAGAAGCTGGTGGTGTAGGGATGACACCTGAAAGCCTCTAGACAAACATAGTGAACCTCATTACAGCTGCTCCTTGGATGCACATACAGCATTCCTTTTTTTTCTTCTTTTCTCTATGGCTGTTCTTAAATTCTTTTTTAGTCCTTAGTCTTAAGTTTGTGACAAATTACTCTTGAACTTCTTTATCCAAATAGTCTTTACTCCGAAGTCCTCTTCTTTTTCTATTTCAGTTTTTCCAGGATAGCACGTATCTCCTGGGGGTGGTAATTCCAAGGCCCCACTCCTCCCTGCAAAGGCAATAAAATGACACAGTGGTGCTCAGGCAGGCAGAGCAGAAATCCTTCAGAGCACAGCAGCTGCACCAGAACTGTGGGCAGGTGTGCCTGGGCTCCCTTTCCACTGGAACCATCCCTGGGGGATGGTTTTGCAGTTGTTACGTCCTGCTGTGTCACTGGGACAGAGCCAGTGTCTGGATCCTGGAGGTGGGAAGTATTCCTGCATCTCACAGCTTAGATCCAGTCTACCTCGGGTTACTAGTGAGCCAAAAGACAAACATTAGAGCAAGACTGAGGTGTACATCAAATATGTACATTATAAAGGCTCAGCCTGGATTTGCTGCATGTTCACTTCTCTCCACAGTTACGGGCATTGTGAAATGTTTAGCTCTCAAACAGAGTGAAATACTGACTGTTAAATGTAAAGCAGTCTCAAGTTACCTCGAAATTTCAAAATCTGTATATTGTGCTCATTGCTACTGGTATTTTGTACCTTGTAGATGACCTTCCCTCCTTGAAGCAGGTAGAGTCGTTCTGGCAGCGCAGCGTATTTTGAACTGCTGAGGTTTTCCATAGTGTCTAAAACCACTGGACATAGAGGCTGATTTTTCTGAAGAAATTGTGCTGCAATTTTTCGATCTTCAAGGCTTCTGTGATTTTTAATAACAACATTGTTTTTGAAAGCCCATCCATCTAAAACAAATGAGGAAGGGATTTAGTGAGGAGCGTTTTGAATAGGTGCAAGGATGGACGTGCACTGTGTGTCATATCCCAAAACTAGGTTAAAGGAATCTTGCAGTTTATTCCTAGCACTGAAACCTGCCATGAAATGAAAGCCCCCCTCAGACTATGGGAGCACTAGAGCTTTTCAAATAAGTGGTCTCAAGATCAATTTTTTTTCCTTTCATTTCATCAAACTGTATTTCCCCCTTGCCCTGGATTCAGAAATATTTGATGGATTTTAGCTGAAATTTTCCCACATAAACCGACCCTAGAAAGGTACTAGGTGGGGAATATATGTTCTATTTGGGCAAGGTTTGTCAGTGTTGTTCATTCTACTTGATTGTACTCCTTAAAGCCTTTAAATCAAAATTACAGGTCTGTGAGAAGCAAAACACATGAGCCAGGACACACCTTTTTTTTTCCAGAACCATGCAAACAAATATTTGCACACAACTCTTCCCAGTAAAGTGGAAACTAGTTGAAAGGGTTTGATGACTGACTTAGTCATTATCTGATTCTCAGCTGCTGAAAATGACATATGGCTAGAAAACTATGTTAGGTTTTAGAAAAACATTTAATCCTAGGATAAAACCAGTGCCAATGTGTTATGTAGAATCCAGTGTAGATAAACAAGGGTGTGTTGTTTGCTTGCTAAATTTTTCAAATTGGAGTCTGCGTCCTGTTCCTGGAAAATGTTAAAAACTAATTTTTTCCTGTTAACACATAACATGCTGGCATTGTACATTAAACTTTTGTTCTATGAAATGTCTTTTCTTCCTCCTTCCAAAAGGAGCTGTACTAACACTTGGAGGCAATTTTTTAAAGGTACAACTGTGTCCTTCACAGAGCTGAGTGTCTTCAGCAGGATTCAGGGAGAATCAGTGATTCAGGGAGAACTCAGTGTCGAGTCAGATGTGTGAGTAAAATCTTAGGAGAATTAGGGACACAAACTGGGGCCTCGATGTGGTGTTGCCACTTGATTTGAAGGTTTCTCTCCTGTTTGCAGCCCCCTCCTTTGCTAACACACTTTTTTTTCCTGCAGGGAATGACACATCTGAAGCTGTGGTTGGCATCACTGTGGTGTTTGTACTGTACCTACTGCGTGAGCTTCCTCAATGTAGATGATAAGGAAATCTGCTATTGAGCTGAAATCTTTGATGAGCTTGTTGAACTCATCAAATTTTAACATAAATGAAGGTCAGGTGCAACTTCCAAAGTTCAGGATTAAAGGTCGGTTATCTGGGGGGAAAAAAAAATTGTGGTTAAGTGAAGGGAGGAAGGATGGAATTAAACACTCTGAACTGAGCCTCTGATGCAGAGATTCCTGGACAACACTAAGTCACTTATTCCATAAACCTCTCCTAGGTCATTAAAATCAGCAGCAAAACCTCTGCATCTCTGCAAAGCAGGCTTAAAGGTGATTTTCCTAGCCTGGCTCTGATCTGTGCTACATCCAGCAAGGAGTTCGCCTGAGGGAACCCTGCCCAGTACAGGCAGGAGGCACCCTGCAGTCACACAGCTTCTCTTCTCCTCATCACAAGAGCCAATTTGCAAGTTACCAACGTTTTTGGGATAGAGAACTGATCCAAAATGGGCATCTCAGCCTCTCTGGGATCTTTAGTATGGAGCAACTTCAAAAATACTAAACATGGCCTTCTGCAAGGTTATCCAGGGACAGTGGATAGTTCAGGGCTGGGTATTAAGGACAGAGTCCCAGTGCCTTTTCATGCCCAGATTTTTTTAGATGTGTCAGTTCAAGCTGAGCTGAGGGGAAGCTGCAGACTTTTCAGTCATGCATCACAGGCTTTCATGCTTTCAACGTATTTCTGCAATTTCCTGTCCAAACAGAACTCTGGTTATTTATTATTATTAAACTAACCTTACACTGGCAAAAGTATCTGCAGTTGCTTACAAATTAACACATTATGGTGTTGGTGTTGGCATCTGTTTGCAAGACCTTGATGTAAGAGAGCTTGCAGGACTTTGAAGCACCTCTTTTAGTCTGCTTATGCTAAATTACATGAAATTTGTTCAAGATCTTTCTGGCTGGGCTTAACTTAAAACCTGCTGCTAATATAGATCGACATCCTAAAGAATTAAAAACCAGTGGTACCTTCCTGTAGATTTTGTGTATCTGTCTTCCATTTTGCATCCCCTTTTCTACATAAATATCACTAGATAATTAGGAAAGCAGAGTGAGAGAAGGATGTAATCCCTCCCATGGGGATGGAGGCTGCAGCTTAATGATTAATTCCACGTTCTGCCGAGATCTCAGTGGGAGGCAGTGGACAAAGTACAAAGCAGCTACTTCTGCTTTATTCCCAGCCACTTTGGATCTGGAAAAACCCACCCTGTGCTTTCTAGGCTTTAGGCTGGCTAAGGGAGCTGGTGTGGAATGCTCTGTATGGACAGGCAATGACAGCCAACACTCGTGAATCATTGCACACAGTTCAATTCTGGGCCTTCTCTCCCTAAAACAAATTATTACCTTGGCTTTCGACAAAAAGTGTTTCCAGGCAGAGCCAGCTCTTGCAAAAGGTTCATAAGCTCAGTGGTATGAAGGGATAGCACAGACAGGGTGATAAATGCAGGTTATTTTTGAAAACCAAGAGGCAGCTGGAGTAAATGTGCTGCATCTTCTCCATGAAGTGAGTGCTGGTGGTCTGCACGTGATGCGCTCAGGTGCCAGCTGCCTGTCTCTGTTCCCTCAGCAGCATCCCCTCGTTTATGCTCTCAGCAAACCAAACCCAGCTACCTGCCTCAGTTACTGACCTTCCATGAAATCCAGGAGGTGATGAACTTCCCCGCCGAGGGTCACCACCGGCGTGTTGGGAGCCGGGTGTCCCTCGTAGGCTTCATCCTCCAGCCTCTTCCACTTCACCTTCAGCACAAACAGCAAATACTTGAAGCTGAAAAAAGTCGGGCCCCAGTTTTCGTAGCTGAACTTTGGATTCTGGTTCATTCTGCTCTTCTCGCCCATCTTTAGGATGTACCTTTTCATGGCGTTAGGGAACAGTATCATCAGTGTTTTGCCAACAACAACAGACAGAGTAACCTGCAGAAGAATGAGGATTTTCTGTAGGAACACCCTGATGCCAAACATCGTGGTGGAGAGGTCTGGCTGCTCCCGATGGGAGCACAATGTGAAGTAGGGGCAAAGGTAGAGGGTGAAGGGGAGGGAAAATGTTCACGTGTTTGGTTGAGTTTCTGCCTTGCCTTGCACACTGTCCCCTCCCTGCACTTCAGCCCCTGTGTGAGCAAGGATCCTGTCAGCTGTGCTCACTCCAGCTGCACCAAAGGCATCAGCTGCAGCCAGGGTGGATGTGTGGTGCTCACTGCAGAGCTGTAAGGCTTATCCACAAATGTGGTCTGTGTTTTACTAATGAGAGGAGCGGGTTCAGGATGTTCTCCCTGAATCCTGGACTAAAGACTAAGGTGCTGATGCTTGAGGCCTTGGGGTGATGCAGATGCTGTGCAAACAATGCCCTGTTCCTCCTGCTCTGCCTGCTCTGGGGCTCTGCTGCAGTCCAGGGTTTGGCATTTTGGGCTGCAGGATTAAAAAAAAAAACCCTAAAAAACCAAAGAAACCTCTCCAGTATATATAATATCCAGCTGGTCCTCAGCACAGGAAGGATACGGATCTATTGGAGCGAGGCCTCAAGAGGCCACCAGGGTCAGTGGGATGGAGCAGCTCTGCTATGAGGAAAGGCTGGGAGAACTGGGATTGTTTAGCCTGGAGAAGAGAAGGCTTTGTGGTGACCTAATTGTGCCTCTCCAGCACCTGAAGGGAGACAAGACAGATGGAGAGAGGCTATTGACAAGGGCCTGAAGTGACAGGACAAGGGGAAATGGCTTCAAACCAACAGAGAGCAGCTTTGTATTAGATATTAGGAAGAAATTCTCTCCTTTGAGGGTGGTGAGGCCCTGGCACAGGTTGCCCAGAGAAGCTGTGGCTGTCCCATGCCTGGCAGTGTCCAAGGCCAGGTGGGACAGGGCTTGGAACAACCCGGTCTGGTGGGAGATGCCCCTGCCCATGGCAGGGGGTTGGAATGGGACGATCTTTAATGTCCCTTCCAACCCAAACCATTCTGTGATGCTCTGATAAAACTCTCAGTTACCAGAACATGCAACCTACGTTTATAACAGATGTATAAGCGTATGATTATCTACAGCCCCTGTGTGTATTTGTGCACAGACGGCCGCAGATCCCGCAGCCGCCGCCACGCCTGACCAGCCGCGCTCGGGGCGCCGCGGGCCCTTTAAGGGGGCGGGCGGGCGTGCACGCGGAAGCGCCGCGCGGGCTCTGATTGGCCGGTGCCAGGCGCGTCGCCGGCGGGGCTGTTGCGCCCCGTGGGGGGGAGGGGGGCAGAGGGGCCCGGCGGCGCCGCTNTTCCAACCCAAACCATTCTGTGATGCTCTGATAAAACTCTCAGTTACCAGAACATGCAACCTACGTTTATAACAGATGTATAAGCGTATGATTATCTACAGCCCCTGTGTGTATTTGTGCACAGACGGCCGCAGATCCCGCAGCCGCCGCCACGCCTGACCAGCC